>JANIJF010081351.1:0-13781 GCA_024520955.1 Erythroxylum bequaertii | reverse complement strand
CAAGACCAAACAATTATCCAAACTCTCATTTTAGTCCTATATCACCTCCAAAAATCCAGACCTTTGGGTTAATTTTCTGTGATCATTCTGATTAGTAGATGAAGTAATTTGGTAATACTTTCTTCTAAAAAAGTGTTCACTATTGTCTTAAGTTTCTAATGACACCACAATCAGTCAATTTGGTTCAGTACTCCAAAAGTTATATTCAAAATAATTTAGACTATTTATAAGCTTAAACAGTATCCTGTACTCAAATTTAATTAAAAAATATGGGAATCTAGAGACAGAAATAAATTTTGACTCCTTCCAAAAAATTGTAGCCCTATGTCTAGTTTAATCCAAATTAAAAATCATCTCATTTTGATAACTACAAATTAAAAAAGCATGTTCAGTGAAAATACTCCAGTTATCACCTTCCAGAACTCTTCATTAATTCCATCCCAAATTCGTCAATCAATCTCTCCCGAATGATTTCAGATGGTTATAATTTTTGGTGGACATGAAGATCAATGTGTTACGAGTCCAATAGTTCTTGTCATTTGGAGGTTGGGAGAAGAAGTTATGGCCAAAAGATCAAAGGATGTTCACGTCTGTCAACTTTCACTGCACCTTCAAGCACGATCGTGCAATTCCAATTGCTTCTCCATTGTCACGATCATGCTTGGGCATGATCATGAGATACCTTGTGACCTTTAAGAGTCACAATTGTGCTTGTGCACTCGCCTCTTTTTCAAACTTCATTCTGTCCCTTTTGAAAACAGACCTTCGAGTCAATGTTTCATGGCAATTTTGACAAGGCAAATGCCTTTATGTCTTAAGTTTATAATGAAACCAATTTCATGCAGTTTTGTTCGGTATTCTGCAATTTATACACAAAATACTACAAACTGTTCCCAAACTGCCACAAAACACTTTACTCAACTTCAAGCCAAATTTCGAAACCCTTAAAGATAGAATTAATATTTCAATTCCTTCATGAAAAATATAGTCATATGTCTCTAGCTTAATAGAAACTTAAATTAATCCTATTGGGATGTCTAATGATCAAGATATAGTTAAAATACCGATGCATATTTAGTGAAAACACTCCATCTAAGATATTGCAGCACATATTTAACTTCATTTTAAACTTTACTTTGTCTCAAAACTATCATTCCACTTCTTCTCATTTCAAGACAATACACTAGCCTTTTCTTTGGCTTTAAAACCATTTTAGTTCATCTTTATAATAGCTACCAATAATCCATATGATCACGCCTCAAAATAGAGCATGAACATTTATCATCCCTTTATTAATTTCTACATTCATTCAACATTTAAAATGATCATTCTAGCTAAAAATCATCTCAACACCAAATCATACATTATTGTTCATAAATCATAGAAAAACAAGATATAAACACATTCATTTCTTTTTGATCATTTTACCACCAACAATCATCATATATGCTTCTATTTAGACAACCCATGAAGAACAAAGTTCAACTTACGTGTTTAGCTTCAAAGCTTTTTCAAATCATCAAATAACCCTAGCCTCTAAAAATCCTATGATCATCATTATTGAAAGAGGAATAGGCTATGTTTTCCTTATAACAAGAAGGCGTAGTAAGGATCTTAAAGTGGCAAAATAGGATTTTGACAAAAATCAACATGAAAGGGGTTGGGTTGTGAGAATGAAAATGTCGTGGATTGAAAGAAGAGAAGAAAAAGAAGATGGGAGCATTTGCCCAAAACAAAATGAAAGAATAGATGGCCTTTTAGCGTAACAACATGGGTTAAGATATGTGGAGTGGCAAGAGACATGTCAATTTCTTATGGTCTCTCCTTGGTCTTTTATTTAACTAGTCAATTTGTCTCCAATTTTTAACTCAATTTTCTCCCAATTTTCAATGAAACTTGTCATTATATCTTAATGTCACCCATCAAAATTTTCCGCTGCCATTTGGCACTTAATTCTACTACCATTATCTATTATTCTGCCACTTTACATTTTTCCTAGTCCAAAAATACTCATAATTACCAGAAAGTTCCCATATTCTCCAAAAATTCTAAATCACTAATTATACACACCATCTTAATTTTTAAGACACATAGTCCGTAATTCACATTATAATCACATGAAAAAAATCATTTATACCTGAAAAAATATCAAATGAGTGCATGAACAAATCATTGTAATGTATGAAAAAATTCAAGTTCATATGAGTGTAAGTTAACATTATGCACGAGTATGAAATGTAATTTTCTAATATCTCTTTGCTATTTCTCAATTACATAAATATAGGGTTCTAATCATTAATATAGAAACGGGATGTTACAATTCTCCCCCTTAATAAATTTTGTCCTCGAAATTCTTATCTGATTAATAAAAAATGTAGGATATTATTTTCTCATATGCTCCTCCATTTCCCATTTAACTTCATCACTCGAGTAATTTCTTCCAATTGACTATAGTCAATGGAGTCAATCGGTCTTTTAAGTACTTATTCAGATACCACACTATCTTAACTGGTTCCTCAATGTACATATATATATATATATATATCAGATTGCTTGCAAGTTTCAGTTCTTGTGTCGACAATACATCTAAGTCAGATCACATCAACACTTCTTAACATACTCCCATATAACACAGTGTGAATCTGATATATCTTTGCTGGTAAGATTAACTTAAGTTAATGGTCCTATGCTCTCAATAACTTCATATGGACCAATACAATTCAAGCTTACTTTATCCTTTTTCCTAACCTAAGCATATCTTGCCAAGATGATACTCTCAGAAACATTTCATCTTTCGCTTGATAATTCACATCTCTTCAATGTTAATACACTTAACTCTTATATCTATCTCACTATATTCCATATCTTCAATGTCAAACCGCCTAATTCATTCTTCTTTCTTGAGTCACTTAATTTATAACATAGATCAATTTAAAACTATACATTGACCTTATGTTCCTATGAACTCCAAAATATAAGCTTTAATCATATCTTCAATAGTTATAACTGTTGGCAACTTATATATGCAGTCACTTGCTTCTACATCCTTAGCCGTTAAATGCTATTTCGGCGTATTCCTACTAGGATGTATAGCATAGTTTGTTATTTGTGCTTTCTCTAATAATCTCTTTGCTCAATCATCTTTATCGGTTACATATACTTCTTATTTCAATCACAAAATATCACTTTCCAATTCAAACTCAAAATTCAGATTCATTTTCAATTTCTCAGTAAGATTCATAAATTATGAATCTTTAATTTGGGCTTGGTTAATCCTTTCATATGAAACTGATCTTAAATTCAATAGCTAATAATACTTTGATTTGCCCAAAATTCAACTCGACATTCTATGCTCTTTATTGCACTAGATTTGGTAATCTTAATATCTAAATTTGTCCTACACTGCTATTGAATTTTTTTGTTCAATGCATTAGATTACAACACTAGCTTTACTAGGAAATACTAATTTGTACAACATAATCTTCAAGTAACTCTATCCATTGTCTCAGTCTCGTATTCAATTCCTTCAAACTCGATAATTTTCAAACTCGATAATTACGTCAAACTTTAATGATCTTTATATTTATAAGTAAATACAAAATGTTTCACTGTACATATAATGTCTCCAAGCTCTCAAAGCAATTACAATTACAGCAAATTCTAAATCATATTCTGAATAATTCAACTCATGAGACTTTAGCTGTCTCCATGCATATGAAATCACTTTATTATGTGTTAGATAAAAAAAAAAGCATGCAAGATTTGGCTAAAACGGTAGATTTCAAAACTTTTTTAGAAATCAAAATTGCAACGGAAACAAGATAACCAAATCAACATGCCAAGCCATACCTGATACAGTATAAAAATTATACTGACTCCTTTGCTACAGCGTTAACTCCTCGCTGTGCTTTCCTATCCTCGACAACGTATCCTCTCCAAATCCTTGCTATAGCTTTGACTCCTTGCTTTTGAATCCTTTCCTTTGTCAATGTATCCTCTCCTTGTTGTTGTATCCTCAACCAATCCGATCTATCACTTGTTCTTTTTGGACAACTTGGTTAACGAGATCCTTTGGTGGGAAAGGAGAGGAAATATTTTGAGGAGATTTTTCTTAAAAGAAAGAAGCCAAAAAATGAGACTCTTCATATGCAAATTTCGGCTAGCATATGCAAGATAGGAGAGAGAGAGTCAAAAAATACAACAACCCCTTATATTCTTCCTCTCAATTTCGGTTAAGCATGAAAAGAAAAAGGTGAAGTGCATCCAATGCATCACTTCATTCTTTAATCAATCATAAAGAAGCCAATAAATAAGACTCTTCTCATTTGTTTAAGATGGCTATATGAAAAGATCAATAACCTAAATGAGACCCTCTTATTTTCGGTTATGGATGAAAGAAGGAAGAGAGAGTACATCAAATGCACCTCTTCCTTTCTTTAATCAAATGGATGCTAAAAGGTTACATTACATGCTATCATTAAAAGATAACCATTAAACCATTTAATGATAAGGTCATTACTCCATTTAATGATGATAAAGCATAATAAAAACCATCTTTAATTTAGCAATTCAATGCTAAATATGCAGCTACACATTTATCTACAAAAAACTAAAATATTCCCTCCCATTTTTAATAACTTTGTTTCAATTTAATTAATCTAATTAATCAAATCAAACTAAAGTCTAGCCCAATATAAATTGTTCATTTGGGCTTCTAATTAACAATTAATTAGTGCAAGCCTAACATTCAATCATAGGCTTTAAAACCTCTATTTATATTTCTTACTTTGCTTGATAACCTTCTTAGAAGCCAAATGGGGAATCTAATTGGACTTATATAATTCAAGCTCCAATAAGCCTGGAATTAATTTAATCTCATTAGAAATAATTCTAGCTTGTCAAACAAATGTCATTCCACTAAAGACAATTGGTTGAACTCTTGAATTACTAAATATTATGAGAATACATGTTTTAAATAAGATGGCTAATTGCAAACTTTATTATGAAGCATATTATAGCCATCCACACAATAAAAGGTAAAATTACCTTTTTGCCCTTATGTTGGTTTTTCCTTCTAGATCTCCCGTTTTACTCTATATGATGATTAACACACAAGATCTCATTTTGATGTTAAGACTTGATGGGTAGCTAGTCCATCAAAATACTGGCGCTAGTTTAATCACCAATCTCTGTAAAACATCTAGAAGTGATGATATCACTATTACTCTTTATTTGAGTGAATGTTCTCTGCTACATGTTGCAATTAATAATTCCAACATGTAGACACTGGATTGATACTCTATAAAAATCCATTGCGATCATATCAAGAATTATAACGAAACACATATGAGTTCACCACTCATCAAGATTGTGGTTTGTAATAAAAGAATGCTAAGGTATATTTTTTAAGATTAAAGTAACGACCTACTTTATTCTTTAAAAACATACTTGATTGAGATTCATTTAATAGAGCTATTATCAATAGTTAACTACTATCATGATATGAAACTCATCATTCCCTTAAAGTAAACTCTTTTACTTGCACAGAGATAAATCGCAACACTACAGCCTAAACCATAATCAAGCGACCAACTTGATTATTCAACTGTGAATAAACTAATTTAGATTATAATAATATAGATATTTCCCATACATCTCCATGTATATGTATATTACTTATAAAAGAATCTTGGTACCTTATGACTAGATATATAATGCTCATACAAATAAAACCAAACTCTTTTGTTTTATTAACAATAAATATTGTCATTACAAAAGTAACTGGAAGAAGAGTAAGTTATATATAAATACACTTGCTTTCTAAGGCACTATATTTACATAACTCCACACAAAACACAAAATAAAGAAAGGAGCCACAAGAAGCACTTAGCTTCCTGAAATAATTCACACTGATGTGTATAGACCATTCCATTTGATATGCTTACTTTCTAAAAAAAAAATATTTTTCCGCCTTTATAGATGATTATTCATGTTGTGGATATATTTATTTGCTACATGATAAATATCAAGTAGCAAATACCTTGGAGGTTTATATTAATGAGGTTGAAAGGCAATTGATAGAAGGGTGAAAATATTCAAGTATGATAGAGTCGGTAAATATTATGGTAAGTACGATGAAAGTGGTCAAAATATTGGTCCTTTTGCTAAATTCCTTGAAAGATGTGATATTTATGTACAATACAAAATGTCACGCACACAATAAGAAAATGGTGTGGTAGAAAAAGCATAGAACTTTGTTAGATATGGTAAAGGGTATGATGTGTAGTTTATCTTGCCCATTTCTTTGTGGACTTATGCACTAAAAACTACCATGTACTTGTTGAATAAGTTTCCTAGTAAGGTAGTTCCAAAGACTCCTTTTGAACTGTGGACTAGAAGGAAACCTAGTTTAAGATGCTTGTACATTTGGGGTTGCTAGGTAGAAACTAAGAATTATAATCCACATGAAAAGAAACTAGATGGAAAACAATCATTGGCTATTTCATTAATTATCTAGAAAAGTCTAACGGGTTTATATTTTATTGTCCTAACCATACTACAAAAATTATGGAAATTGGGAATGCCAGGTTTATTGAATATGGTGAGACTAGTGGGAGTGAAACACCACATATAGTGGATATTTAGGAAATAGGTGTGGAAGTCCCTATGGTTGTTCTAGTACCTAGGGCTTGTATACCTACTCAAGTTGTTGTTCTACAAATTATTAAACTGACCAATAATTATAAAGACTAATAAATCAACGCACCCATTTTTCCTACTAAAAATAAACTTATAAATGAATGAACCTATAGTAGAATAACCATAACAAGTGGCATTAAGAAGGTCTTAAAGAGAAAGAGGACCAGCTATTTCTGAAAATTATATGGCATATCCACATGAATTTGTAAATGACTTAGGAATTGAGAATGACTTAGTGACCTTTTCACAAGCTATGAACGGTGAAAATTCTAATAAATGATTAGATGCCATGAAAGATGAGTTTAAATTTATTGAACATAATAGTGTCTAGGACCTCGTAATATTGCCAAAAGGTTATAAGAGAATTGGTTATAGGTGGGTTTTTAAGATCAAACATGAATCTTCTAGTGACCTAAAACATTATAAGGTCAGACTAGTTGCTAAAGGATTTTCTAAAAAAGATGGCATTGATTATAAAAATACTTTCTAACCTGTCTCTAAGAAGGATTTACTCATAATTATTATGGTTTTGGTGGCTCATTATGATTCAGAATTACACCAAACAGAAATGAAAAGTTTCCTTTCTAAGCAAGGATTTAAAGGAAGATATATGGTGTGTAAACTAAAGAAGTCAATATATAAGCTTAAATAAGCTTTCCGATAATGGTAACCTAAGTTCAATGATATTATTGTTTCCTTTGGATTTAAATAAAATAATGTTTATCAATGTATATATTTGAAGGTTAGTAAGGGTAATTTTATTTTTTGATTTTTTTATATTGATGACATCTTGCTTGTAGCTAATGATCTTGGTATATTAAGAGAGCCTATGAAATTTCTCTCTAGTCATTGTGAAATGAAAGATATGAGTAAGGTAACATAAGTGATAGGAATAAAAAATATTACATGACAGATCACAAGGATTAATGGGTTTGTCTCAGAAAGTATATATTAATGAAGTGTTATAGAGAATTAGAATGGATAAGTGTTTAGCATCACCTGTTTCAATTTAGAAAGGGGATAAGTTTAATCTCATGGAATGTCTGAAAAGTGACTTAAAACAAAAGCAAATGAAATCAATTCCATATGCATGAGACAAGACATCAACTTTACAGTAAAGATGCTAAGGAGATACCAGAGTAATCTTGGTATAGATCATTGAAAAATTGTAAAGAAAGTTCTAAAATATTTATTGGGAACTAAATAACACATGCTTACTTTTAGGAGGTCTAATCACCTTAAGGTGGTCAGATACTTAGATTCCAACTTTGTTCACCATATAGATACAAGAAAATCCACTTTTGACTACTTAGTTGAAGGAACCATCTTATGAAAGGGTGGGAAGCAATTTGTAATTGATGCATTCACTATAGAGGCCATGATTTAGGCTAAATGGTTATGGAACTTTATTTCAAGGCTTGGAATTGTTTTCAATATAACTAGGCCATTAAAAATTTACTATGATAATCCTGAAGCAGTTTTCTTCTCCAAAAATTCCAAAGGTACTAAAAATATAAAACTAAAATACTTTGTTATTAAAGAAGAGGTTTAAAAATATATAGTGTCAATAGAGCATATTAGCATCGATCTTATGTTAATTGAGCCTTTGACAAAAGGGTAACCACCCAAAATGTTCTCTGGTTATGTAAAGAATATAGGTATTATATGTGCTGATGAATATAAGACGGTACTATAGTATTGGCTCTTATTATATATTTTATACTCTTTGCTCATTAATGAATGTATTATTTCTAAATTTTATATTTTATTTATATATTTTATTGCAATGAATGTTGATTAAAATAGAACTAAATGGTAAATCTCATTATATACTTCCCATTTATGATCATGATTGAGGAGAAGCACTAGTATAGTAGTATATGGAAGGGAGTATGTTAAATTAATAACATATAACCACCTTAACCCTTATTAGTATTATATTTGATTGTAATTACTAACAATATCGGTGTAAGTGAATGATGACTATTGTATAATATGATTGTTAGAATTAATGATCCAATAGACTGCATAAAGTCATATGAATCAAGTCGAAGAATTTTAGAAATTAATCCTTTAAGTTGCTCATATGTTAAAAGGTAGTTAGGAG
Organism: Erythroxylum bequaertii; assembly: GCA_024520955.1. Lineage (NCBI taxonomy): Eukaryota > Viridiplantae > Streptophyta > Magnoliopsida > Malpighiales > Erythroxylaceae > Erythroxylum > Erythroxylum bequaertii. Next base: position 4,975 of record JANIJF010081351.1, on the reverse strand, counting down.
ATTTAATAATTTAATAAATAGGCTTTTGGGATTTTAGCCCATTATAATGGAAAGTTTTAAAACTGACTAATGGTTGTTAGTTTTTTGCGTGTGTTATAGTTTTCCTAATAAGTTTTCTATTCTTACTTGCGTGATAAGACAAAAACTAATTAAGTAGAGACATAACCCTAATATACTTAAAATACTGACAACGATTAGTCAGTTTTCAAACTTTCCATCATAATGGGTTAAAAATCTGAAGGCCCATTTATTAAATTATAAAATCTCCTAATTATCTTTTAACATATAAGTCACTTTAAAGGATTAATTTCCAACATAAGCAATTATTATTTATTTAATTATTGGGAACTTTTGGATGAGCAGTTCAAAATGAATTTTGTTTAAACTTAGGACCTCTAATAACTTGTACATATGTTTGTTTTGGGTGATATCCAAATATGGGAGGAATTGCACAAAGGCCCAAAATGGCCATATCCATAAAATCCTCCCACTTTGGATATACACTGAAACATCATTTGGTAACAAGAAAACAAGTCAACTTGTTTTGATAACGTATTGTTTCACAATATTTTTTATAGGCATCTAACAACACTTGGGCTAAAATTTCCCTTGTTTATATGTGATTTGCCATGTTTTCTTGCTTTTATGACTTAAAAAACTAAAACTTGTGTGCATTACACTATAAGTTTCCATAATGTTAAATGATTTTTTTTTTTGTAAATTGAATGAATTTGTATTAACCATAGTTGAAACTATCACATCATTATAGTGACAGTCGATAATTAGACAATGTGCTAACTATTAAAACAACTTAGCAATAGGGCAACCAAAATGGAGAAATAAGAACAAATCCTTAGTTGAAAAAACTAATTAAAGATGCCATGTATTTTTTATAGTAGAAGTAAGGTGGTGCTCCATTCTCTTAGCGATGATAGTAGCTTAAATCACATTGATAATTTTACCTGCCATTTGATAATATCTTCTCCAAAACCCTTATATAGTATGTTGTTCCGTTCTTTCTAAAGAAAGTAAATGGTATTCACAAATGTAGCTTTGATAAGCATTGCATTTAGTTGTCTAGATCTGGACAAACAGATCGTCTGATGAAGTGTTGCCTTCCATTCATAAGTAGGATTATTAAGATTCAACATATGTTGCATTCTGCCCTAAACTACTTTAGAGTAGAAGTAAGAAAACAATAAAAGGTTGTGATCTTCTACATGCTCCTTGCCAAGTTCATAGATAAGATCTTGTGCTCCATCCCATCGATTTTTTGTCTTCAACCTATTTTTAATCCTCAGCCACAATATTATGGAAGCTTTGGGGTTTATGGAATTTTTCCAAATAATCTTGGACCAAGCTATGTTAATTGTGGAGTTCAGTAAGACAGCATGACAGGAGTCGTTAGTGAATTGCCTATGTGGATGTGGTGTCAAGATTATGAGATCCTCTTTGACAATTGCTAAGATTGCGCATCAGATCGTGTAAAGTAGAGAAACCAAAAAAACTACCAATTCCATTGCCTATTAGAAATAAGGGTCGAAACTTTAGTTGTGAGAGGCAATTTGTTTTGCAAATATTGAAGCTCTGTTAACTGAATAAGAGGATTGGTTGTGGACTAATTATCATACCAAAACAAAGTTTTATCCCCATTCCCTACGTGATGCTTATGAAAGGATAGATAAGGCTTCGAATGTTTAGCATATGTTTGAACATCCAAGAATGATGATTAGAGAGATTCAATTGCCAGAAGTTGTCATGGCCTAACTGTATGTCATACACCCATTTTATCTATAAAGCATCCCTATCAACAAACAGATGCCAAATCTTCTTACTCAGGAAAAATTTTTTATAGTAGAGACAGAAATTATTCCCAAGCCACCTTGTTTCTTAGGTAAAGTGATCTCGTTCCACTTCACCTTGGCTGATTTAGTAGAGCCCGACCATAAAAATTCTTTGATTAATCTGTCTATCTCCTTAATTATCTTTTTAGACAAACTGATGCGAGCAGACCAATGTATATGTGATTGTGGCTTTTTGATGTGTAGTTTTAATATTTTAACCTCGATATTATGCAAGCATATGGGTCGTTCACGTAGTACCTAAGGTGCCGATCCCACAAGGAGGGTTAATTTAATCCTAAAATCTAAGGCTAAAACAAATCACAGAAATTCAAATTTAACTAAACTAAAACAATGATGCAATTCAATTAATCGATTCAATGAAATAACTAAATTCAAGAATTGGTCATGAAATATTAACAAATCAACAAATTGCAACACGAACATCAAGATTTAACCTAAGGAACTACCAATTGAGAGAAAGGGTAACTTTTACTTATATTTAACACTAATCTAATTAATTATGAATTTTCGGATTATTGCTCCTGGACGATTCTAGGGTTAATTACTCTCTCTCGAGTTATAACCAATAGCCCTAAATTATAAACCATAATCGGATTATAGACAATTACAATTTCTTAATTCACAATTTATCTAAACCTTAATCAAATTTGAAGTTTTCTACTAGACTATTGGAAACCTATGTGAGATCTCTCTTCACACAATTAACGAGTTGATTGATTTCTTGTTCTTATTAAATCACTAACTCTTGTTAGCCTAATTTAATTATTTTTCATTCAATTTACCCTCTCAGTCTATCACCGAATTATATAAGTGTATAAATCAATCACAATGAAGCCAAATAACATAAACAATCATATTTTTATTGAATCAAAGATAAAAACAACCCAAAGGTGAGTTTAGACATTCCTCAACATTCATAAAATCCGATCTCAACAACTATCCCAATTCTATACATAAACAAAATTGAAATACACCAAAAACTAGATCTGAATGGATGACAGAGGTAGCAATGTCGGGAAACCTCCTATTACAGGAAGTACTTCACATCAGCTTCTTCTCCACGTCTCTCTTCCTTTGTCTCTTTCTCAATTTCTCAATGAACTCTCTCTAGAGTTTCTTGATGGTGACTGATGCAAGAAGCTCCCTCCTCTTTTTGTCTTGTTCTTTTTATACTTATTGTGTTTGTGGCAGCTTTGGGGTTTTTTTAGGTCAAAAAGGTCCCAAAAAAACCCTCAAATTTTGAATTTTCTATGTATTTACGCATCTGTCTGACGCAGGCCACGATTATGGGCCATATGTAAGCTATCTGTCACGATCGTGGAAGGAAGGCCAAGTTTGTAAGCCAAATTTGATGCTTCTATCACGATCGTGGACTGTTATTTCAGTCCAAGTCTTTTCGAAACTTCTTCGTTCTTCACTGGTGGCCCTGAAACACTAACAAACACATCAAGATACCTCAAAGATATAATAATTAAGCTCAAATGCTTATACTAACCTATAAAAACACTTAAACACATATAATTCATAAACTAACACAATTTTATCGAAAACACATACCAAACAATCAAATAAGCAGATAAACACATATCAAACTATACCCTAAAATACGATGCATTCCTCATTTATCACATCCCCACACTTAAACATTTGCTTGTCCTCAAGCAAACAAAATGAAAAACACAAAGAAATTCACATTGCACACATTGCAGTAATGAGACAATGGCTTCAACTTCATGAAATAAATTTAATTTAAAACAAAATCATTCAAGTCATTTCAAATCATTAACATGCAAAATCTGTGTCTTAGGGCTTTGAACTAAATATACATATTAATCCAACTCAAGTGTTAAATTGTTTAGCCTTCTCAATTGCACACACTTATTAATAATTCTTTGGTCATTTGACTCTGTAACTAATCCTAAGTACGTTTTCATTAAAAGTCAAACTATTACAACTTTGGTGGGTTTAATTCGAAAACATATTTTTATTTTTTTACTTTTTATGAACATGAAATTAGTCTTTTTACTAGGAAAACATTGGTAATGAATGTTGATCCAGTTACTCAACTAAATCATATTTTGTATTAATCTACTTGGTTGGAACGTCATATTAGCCTTTTTATGTGAAGGCACACATTTGTGATACGTGTCGATCCAATTACTCAGCTATATCAAGTTCTCAACTGGCTACTAGTTCTATTCATAACTCTAAGGCTAGCGAAATAGTTACTTATTTTAACAAAAAACAAAAAAAATTTCATTGCCTACCTTATTGCTCGCTTTCATGAAAAATACTAGCAAAGCTACTTGGTTAAAAGGCCTCAAATTATGAATGAATGTGACAATTTAGAGGGCTACAGTTAAACACTAAATCCTAATTAAGTTGTATATTTAATCAAAGAACCCCAGTCACTAATTCTGCCAGTTAATAATTCTCTATAACCTAATAGGCTATGTTTAAAATTAAATCAATTTCAATTCATCTAAGCCATTGACACATTCACACAATTCAACCTAACAACTATAATATGGAAAATTCACCTTCAAATAAACACATAGCCCTCCCCACACCCTCCCCACACTTGAACAAAACATTGTCCTCATTGTGAGAAGGGGACAAACAAAGAAATAAAGATAGAAAATATTAATTACAATAAAACAAAAAACAATAATAACAATAAAGATAAAGATAAAAATAAAAATAAAAGTAAATACTAAATTTAAAAAGAAAGGGGCTGAGAACAAGTTTCATGGTGATGGAGGTGGTGACTGTAATATCCCATCACCGATGGGAAGGGTAAACTAGTATTTTGGAATGGGTTAGGAGTGTTTAAAATTGTTTTGCTATGTCCAGGCATATGATGGCCTCCATATCTACATGAATGGAAATTTTTGGCACATGCACATAACTGTACATGCATTCATGACATTTCCCAATATATGTGTCTAAATGTGATTTTTGTGAAAAATGTGATTTTTTGTGCTTGAAATTTTTATTGGCGTGGGTTTTTGTGAGTTTTGCATTTTTGGGAAATTTTAGGAATTTTTCTGGAAAATTTTGGGAAAAATTTCTGGACCGAAAAAACTGACAAGGGGCGGTCTGATTAGTTT
>JANIJF010079520.1:0-13811 GCA_024520955.1 Erythroxylum bequaertii | reverse complement strand
GAAGTAAACCTGTGAGAAGTTTAATGTTCAAATTCTATAGCTTATAGGGAGTGATATTGTGTTTTATACACCTATGTAAGGGTGTATAAATAGGAAATTTATGTTTAGGCAATAATTTTATTGTATATCTTTTTTATATATAAGGGCTCAGGAGTAGTGAATTAAGGAGCACATACCTAGGATTGTTGAAGCTAAGAGAGTGTATACCTTCTTTTGAGGTGAGTTGGGGAAACCATATTTTTGCAAATAGGATTAGAACATCCTAAGACAACATGATGACTTGTATGTGAATTTTGAACCTAGACAACATATGGTAAACTTGAATTTCAAATGGATCATAATATTCTTAGTTATTTATTAAATGAAAATGTTTTTAATAACTCTTTACACTTGGAGTGTAACTGATGTTTTTATTATGTATTTTCAGAAATGATATTGTTTTCAACCAATCTAAACTTGAAATGTAAAGGACAACATTTTACTTTTTGAAAATACATTTTTGAGCAACTTTGCACTTGGAAAACAAAAGATGACTTTTATTTTATGAAATAATGTTTTGGAACTTTCATATGCATAACCGAGTCATATATGCTACGAGTATGTCTTTTCTTTTGACTTAGAGCTATGGCAAGGTTTCATTTTATTGGTGTATAAATAGGAAATTTATGTTTAGGCAGTAAATTAAGGAGCACGTACCCAGGGTTATTGAAGCTAAGAGAGTGTATACCTTCTTTTGAGATGAGTTGGGGAAACCATATTTTCGCAAATAGGATTAGAACATCCTAAGATAACATGATGACTTGTATGTGAATTTTGAACCTAGATAGCGTATGGTAAACTTGAATTTCAAATGGATTCTAATATGCTTAGTTAGTTATTAAATGACATTGTTTTTAAAAACACTTTACACTTAGGGTGCAACTGATGTTCTATTATGTATTTTGAGAAATGATATTGTTTTCAACCAATCTAAACTTGAAATGTAAAGGACAACGTTTTACTTTTTGAAACTACATTTTTTAGCAACTTTGCACTTGGAATACAAAAGATGACTTTTATTTCATGAAATAATGTTTTGGAACTTTCATATGCATAACCGAGTCATATATGCTACGAGTATGTCTTCTCTTTTGGCTTAGAGCCATGGCAAGGTATCATTTTAACAGTTGGGCTGATAAATAAAGGCATAGTTCCTTACTTGATTTTTGAACTTAATTGTTATATATGATTTTTGTGATTGGTGAGGAAACGATTGGCCAATTGTGTGCTGGGCATAACTGATTATGATTAAGAGACCCCAGTACCCTTGACGCTGGTGCATGAAAGTCGAGTCGCCGTATCGATACCTTTCTACGGGACTCGCAGGTGATTCCACACCTAGGGTCTGGACACCGACGAGATCATCGCCTAGGGTCATGACGCTCTTGTCGACTGTAGTCCGGACTCACCACGGATGAAAGTCGAGCCAACACCGAGTACCGGTGGGTGTGCACATTAGTTTGGCCGACTAATGGTGTCACACATGATTGTTTTGGCTTATCCTGATATTTGTTTCCTATCGAGATTTTATTGATACATATGATGGTTTTATGCTTTTTTGTGCTGGAACTGGGACCTATGTTCACCAGATGAGTGAGGCGATAAGCGGGAACTTGGAAGGAAGATCTAGGATCATCTCCAGCAAGGAATTCCAAAAACATCTACATTACGCAAGGGGGGTTCAATTGCTCATGATGCAACTATCAACACCGATTAAGTTCTAACTACAACAAATGAGAACGACAACGGATCAATGGAGTGCATTCGATGAGATTAATGTTATCCTATTGGAGAATGAGGAAGTTTTTCAGGAACATCCCAACTTCCTCCAAACTGCCAATACAACCATCACGAAGCTTATCCCTCTGAGCCTTTGACAAACCAATAGATAATTCGTTAGTTATTAAAAAATTGACAATGTCTGCATACCATGGTGGTGTTGCATTGACAGAAAATAATTGCTTATGTAGAAAGCTTTCTCTTAGAGGGATATTATCTTCTTCGTTTATCAAACGGCTGAGATGGTCCGCCACCACGTTTTCTGCTCCCTTCTTATCTCTGATCTCCAAGTTGAATTCCTGAAGGAGGAGAATCCATTTGATCAACTTTGGTTTGTGAGCAAGTATCATAAAGCTGCATGGTCAGAATAAACAATTAGTTTAGCGACAAGCAAATACAATCAAAATTTTTCCAAAGCAAAAACCACAGATAACAATTCTTTTTCAGTAGTGAAATATTTTAATTGAGCCGGATTTAAAGTCTTTGAAGCATAGTGAATGCATGCAAAGCTTTTCCCACTCTTTGTCCTAGAACTGCCCCCATTGCATAATCACTTGCATCACATATGATCTAGAAGGGGAGGTTCCAATCTGGCAGTTAAATCACTGGTGGAGATGTCAGAAGCTCCTTACGTTAGTTGAATGCTTCCTTGCACCTCTCGTCGAACTCAAAGGAGACATCTTGTTGAAGAAGCTTGCATAGTGGTGCGGCTATCTTTGAAAAGTCCTTAATGAACCTTCGATAAAAACCTGCATGCCCAAGAAAAGAATGCACACGGTAGAGGCGTAAGGTAAAGAAGAAATAAGATCAACTTTGGACTTGTCTACTTCAATACCCTTAACAGATATCACATAACCTAAAACTATACTTTGATCCACCATAAAATGACATTTTTCCTAGTGCAACACAAGGTTAGTTTTTATACATCGTTTCAAGATAATGGCAAGATTCTCAAGACATTCATCAAAAGAAGATCCACACACGCTAAAATCATCCATAAATAGCTTAATAATCTTCTCTACATATTCAGAAAAAATGCTTACCATACACCTTCGGAACGTGGTAGGTGCGTTACATAATCTGAATGACATCCTTCGGTAGGCAAACGTACCGAATGGGCATGTAAATATGGTCTTCTCCTGATCTTCCGGTGTGATCGGGATCTGAAAATAACTTGAAAAGCCATCTAAAAAGCAATAAAAGTCATAACTCGCCAATCTCTCAAGCATTTAATCAATAAAAGGAAGGGGAAAGTGATCTTTATGAGTAGCAGCATTCAACTTTCTATAATCGATACATACTCGCCACCCGGTTTGCACTTGGGTGGGAATCAACTCACCTTCCTTGTTTTCCACAACGGTGATTCCAGACTTCTTTGGAACCACCCGGACAGGACTTACCCACTTACTGTCAGATATCGGGTAGATTACCCCAGCATCTAGAAGCTTTAGTATCTCCTTCTTCATAACTTCCATCATTGGAGGATTCAGCCTACGTTGAGCTTGTCTTGTGGATTTTGCGTCATCCTCCAACAAAATGCGGTGCATGCATATGGAGGGGCTTATTCCTTGGATATCTGCGATGGTCCAACCGATGGCCTTCTTATACTCCCTCAGCATTCGAACCAGCCTCTCCTCTTGAGTTGAAGTCAACTCTACCGAAATGATAACTGGGAGAGTCTGTTTATCTCCCAAATAGGCATACTTCAGATGTGTAGGGAGTGACTTCAATTCCAATTCCGGTGCCTGCACATCAGAAGGTAACAACTTCTAGTAATCTTCAGGTAGTTGTATAAAAGCCAAATCATACCTTTTTAGAGAGCTTTCCAATGAGTCCAAGGCAGTTGTCGTTTCCACAAGCTCTTCTCCTATCTCAACATCAGCGTTGGCTTCTACTTCCAAATCCTCGGTCAAAGCTATTTCCAAATGATCCCTGTAACTTAATTTAAACATTTCTTGCACCAAAGGATCAATCATATCAACAGAAAAAACACAATGATCATTAGGAGGATGTTTCATGGCATCAAAGATATTGAAATGAATTACTTCCCCATCAAATTCCATTATGAAGGTGCTTTTATGAACATCTATCTTAGTTTAAGCCTTATTAAGGAATGGTCTCCCCAACAAGATAGGTATCGGATTGCATGAGGTGTCATCATTCATATCTACAATATAAAAGTCTACAGGAAACACTAACTCATTCACCTGCACCAAAACATCCTCAACCACACCATCAGGATAAGCATTAGTGGGATCAACCAATTGGATGAATACATTCGTTTTTTTTCAAAGGGCCCAAATTCAAAGAAGCATAAATTGAATGAGACATCACATTAATAGAAGCACCCAAATCTAACTTTGCTCTACTGATCATAGTATTACCAATTTTACAAGGAATAGTGAACATACCTAGATCCCAGCATTTTAGAGGCATTTTCTTTCTGAATAATGCTGACATATTCTCACCCATTATCACTTTCTCATCACCCCTCAATTTCCTCTTATGTGTATATAGTTCTTTGATGAATTTGGCATACCTTGGCACTTGCTTGATTGCTTCGAGCAAAGGTATGTTGACTTCCAACTTTCAGAAAGCCTCCAATATCTCTTTATCTTTGTCCTCCTTGTTTGGTCTCGTTAATCTGCTCGAAAAAGGTGGAGGGTTAGTTTTAGTAATATTGAGACTTTTGATGTTTATCTTCGTACTTGATGACGAATTTTCTTCCTTTTCCAATTCCTTCTCGATCTCTTCTTCGGTAGCAATCTTTGTTAGGGTCCTTTTAGAACCTTTAATATACTTTCCACTTCTTAAGGTTATGGCATTGACGCTCTTTGGGTTCATCTCTGGTTGTGATGGCAATTTTCCTCCACCTTGTGATTCTAGGCGATTGAGCCTTACCGCCATTTGACCTATTTAGTATTCCATATTCTGTTGGCTTGTTTTTATTTCCTGTCGGAATTGTTGAAACTGCTGCTACATATCCTGTTGAAATTGCAAATTGGCAGCAACAAGTTTGTTAACAGTTTCGTTTAAAGATGTACCTGAACTTGAAGAAGAAGCTCCCTGTGCTCCTTGTTGCCTTGGATGGAATCCTGGTGGCCCTTACGGCCAATTCTGGAAGTGATTTTTGCTGTCGATTCCCTCCATAACTCAAGTTGGGGTGATCCATCCAACTTGGGTTATACGTCTGCAAGTATGGGTTGTATTGGTTTGGGAAGCACCCTCCTGTAGCATTCACGTGCTCCATACTCCCTTCTTGCAAAGCTGGGCACACGTTAGTTGGATGACTCGTGTTTGAACATATCCCGCGCGTTTTCACTTGTGCCTGTCCAACTGCAATCTGTCTCACAAAAGATGTTAGTTCATTTAAACGATGATCAATGGATGAAGTGCTTACCTCATTTAGTCGTCGAAGATCATTACGAGTGCTGAATTGTTGGGTACTAGCAGCCATCCGCTTAAGTAATATCCTAGCTTCAACGGGAGTCTTCTCATAAAGTGCCCCACCACTCGCCGCATCAACCAAACTCCTCTCCATTGGCAGAAATCCTTCATAAAAATATTGGATAAGAAGTTGCTTTGGTATGTTCTGATGTGGGCAACTGGCACACAGCTTCTTAAATCGCTCCCATTATTTGTAAAGAGACTCCCCATTGTGTTGCTTAATACCACATATCTCCTTCCGAATACTTGTTGTCTTTGAGGTCGGAAAATATTTTTCCGAAAATATTTTTCCAACTGGTAAATCGAATAGCTAATCTTTTGCTGCATCTTTGAGCGAGAACGAGAAGGCCCTCAACATGATCTGCTCGTCCCTTACCCCATGAGGCTTCATGCTTAAACACACCACATCGAGTTCCTTAAGATGCTTATGTGCATCCTCACCTACAAGACCATGAAAGTTAGACAATAAATGAATTAATCCAGATTTTAACTCAAAGGTAACATGTTCTGCGAAATTCGTAAATGTTATGCTTAATGGTCTTTGAGTTAAATCAAGTGCAACCAACTCCTTTAGAGTTCTCGGATTTTCCATCGTGTCTTCAGATTCTGGTTTCAATTCGTCTACCAAAATTGACTTTACTTCCTTACGCAATCTCCATAATGTTCTCTCGATCTCTGGATCAAGTTGCTCAATTTCTCTACAAGGAGATCTAGTCATTATCATGCACCAACACTAACGAAGAATTAAAAATTAACAAGTAACAAAAAGAATGATTATAAAAAAAATATTCACCAAACACCAACTAAAATAAAAAAAATTAAACTACCTACTTCCCGACAATGGCTCCAAAATTTGATAGCGTGTGTCGAGTGCACTGCAAAATTTACTTGACTTTGCACACTAAAATTTATAGTTATAGTGAATCCACAGGAAATATTTGGTTAATTTCTATAAAGAAATTAATTGATGCAATGAAAATATAAAAGAGGTTTTTTTGGATAGCAATTTAAACATAAAATAAAAGCAAACTATCGAAAACAAGTTAAAACTAGAGATAAAAAATGATTAAAATGTCAAATATACGTAAGGTCAAGTTCTAGGTTTAATCTCGACCTAAACAAGATCAATCATATTTCATCAACCTAATGTCTTTACAACTCTTTTAGGGCTATCGATCTGAGACTAATAAAATTCTTTCCTAATCTCGATTTCCCTTAGGTTTTGTTTAATCAAGATAATCATTAATTAAACTAAACTACCAAATAACCTAGGATACGATCTCTATATTTAATTTGGTTGTCGCATTATAATGTGGAAAATGATCAATATTAGCAATAACCTCACAAGTTTGGGTTATCTAACCTAAGTTATGTTGTTCCTAACGATACATGATTATTAGATGTTACTCACAAACATTAAAAGTAACTATTATGGATTACATTCAATGTTTTAGCAATAGGTTCGAAATAGAACAATCAAAATAATGTATTTAGATCATTAATCCCAAAATGATCAAATCAACACTAACATCACAATAATTCGAAAAGAAATTATAACCTTAACATGATAAAAATAGCTTAACCATCACTTGGTGTTAATATTCTTGTTGAATCGACATCAGAAAACTAGCCTTCAATCTCCATTTTTATGCTCCAAACGTCAATCCCCTTCTCCATAGCTGCTTTGACTATGAAAAATGAAGAGAGAACCTAGTGCCTCCACCCTCTGTTCTCCACTCCTCTCTCTATTTTCTGATTTAATTTTTAGTCTGCTGTCAATATTCACGCCCCTCGTTACTGTGCTCCTCCCTTTAAAAACCCTATGTAACGTCTACATTAAACGCATACGTTGTCTGCGTTAGAGTGAAATGATGCAGACATTGTTTGCGTGAAACCCAACCACTCACTCCAATCCTTCCTTGCTTCAACGTCGTTTAGCTCATGGACTGCTACCATTTAATTCACTCTATGCATAAGACTGTCTCATCATGCTACTGTCGTTTCATGTTCAATTAAGTTGACATTTTTACATGGCAAAAACATGCACGTGATGCATTGGTTTCTATGATTCTTCTTTGTGTTCCAATTTTCTTGTCTTCCTCTTGTCTTTCAATTTCCTTCTTCTTGCTCCATAAAGACAAGTGAATATTAATCTTTGAAAAATGGCCCAAATATCGTGCTTTTGACTCACTTTAACTTCTTTCCTTTCGAATTATACCTAAAATCATATATGAGTCAAATGAATCAAAATTTAAACATATATCAAAGAGGGCTACTAGAAATCAACACTCATGGTGCATGGATTTGCATATGAAGGGCTAACATTTAATACATACAGAAGAAGCAAAACGACAGTACAGGTGGCCAAGCCAAGAGTAGCAAAATGGTAGCAAAGTTAAGGAGCAAAGGTGACGGCTACATCATAACAAATATTGGATAATAAAACAAAAGTTGGGCTGCTACACATGAGTGGAGGGCTAAAGCAAAGAATGAGTCATGGCTAAAAAAAATGGCTGTAACAACACATGCATATCGTTACACCTATCCATTTGTCCCATATGAAGCTAATTGTCCATTCATCTTATGAGAAAAACCTAACTTTTAGAAGAACCGAATGGGTGCGTTGGTTGTAATATGAAGTTCTCAAAGACACATGCATCACATTACAAAATGATACACCTCACGCTTCCATTTAAAGGCAACCTATCCCTTCTATTTAACCTAGCATTTAAGGTATAAAGTATAGATCTAGGAGACAACAAAATGGGCTAGTGGTGGGTGGAAAATCGAGAGTCAATAAAAGGGTAACAACTTCATTTTTGTCTCCTTCGGTTTGGAAGAAAGTGGAGCAATTGGATGACCTATTTTCTCTTCAGTTAAGCCTCATCTCCCATGATTTTTAAGCTAAATTTTGTCATAATATAGGGAGGCGCTGGTTTTAAATAAAAATCAGAACAGAAGGTTTTAAGAAAGTAGAGAGGGTCTTCACTGGAGGCTCTTATGAGGGTTGAAGTAAAAATGTTTTGGGAGCTCTTAAATTAAATGAAGAGAAGGGAAAAGCTCTCAACATTAAGAGACCTATGAAGGGGTAGCTTTTTTGACGCCGGTTCGGAGGTGACATCAACATCGACGACCTATGTTAAGTGTATTTCTCTTTGTATTTGTTATTTTCTTTCTCTCTTTAGAAATTTATTGTGTTATCTGACGCGTATGGATTTGAGTTTTGTGTATGGATAATTGTATTCTCATTACTGTTCAATTATTTGTGTATGAACCCATTGGGTATTGTGAGAAGATGATTTTAATGCGTTCATTGGATCGTTTTATTACAAACTCATTGCTCGAACATTCAATGTAATCCGTAATTGTTATGTTGAAATTCATTTGTAGCGACTAATGCTTCATAATTATTAGGGATAACATAAATTAGGTTAAATGACACATCGTATATGGTTGTTACCTTGATTAATCGATTTTCCTAATTGACAATTCTACTACCTAATTGAATGTAGAGATCATATCCTAAGTTATTTGGTCGTTAGTTTTAATTAACAATTGTATCTTGATTAAACACTACCTAAGGGAAAACTCAGGTTAATTATTAATCCACAATTAATAGTTTCTAGGAGAGGTTTAAGAACAACAAATCAATGAAATATGTTTAATTAGGGTGTAGGCCAAAATTGAACCAAAGAACCGAGTCCTTACGGAATTCCCCACTTTTGTCATTTTTTTACATGTTTCCTTTAAACTAATTTTGTTAGTTATTTTATCTTTATTTTATTTTCTTATTTCTAAACCAAGCCACCCCCCACCCATAAACTTTACACACACTCTATGCAGGATTGACCTAGACTCACCACTGCTACAATAGTAGGTCTAGTTTATTTTAAATAGCGTTATAACGTGCATGTCAATTTTTACGCTATTACCGGGGAGTGCAGTGTTTTAGTTTTATTTTTTATTTTAATTGGTTTTTTGTATATATTTGATCATAATTAGATTATTTTCAACAATTTCTTGATCATTTAATTTTTTGTTTCATGTCTGCGAAAAAAATTCATATGGACAAAAGTAATTTATTTTATAACTGTTATTCTCAATCCTATAATCAAGGTAGGACCAATCAACCTAACTGTAGTTATGGATGGGATAAACAACATAATTGATTCCATGATAGTTTGTAAGATGCATAACAATTCTCGTACAGACTAGAAGTTTCTTATCACGATTTAGGTATATCAAGACTAGTAATGCTAACAGTCTTCAATTTCAACAAGATATGCAGTAGCTTTAAGAGAGTATACAACAGACCCAACAGGATATCCAACAATTCTAGCAGGATAAAAGGCAATTTTGTTATAGTTTCCAAAATTGAGAAAGCCAACAAAACTCAAGTACATCCTTGGAAGAATTAGTTGATAATGTCACTGCTAACACTTTACAAATTCAGTAGGACGTGAAATGGTTTTAGCAAGATGCATTGCCTCGATGGGGAAATATCAATCATCTAGAACCGCAAAGCAAAGAGGAGCAGTCCTATCAACCCGAGGAGCACCCAATGGACATTAGTGTAGAAACCTTATGGAGTGATGAGGCACTTGAGAATTTTAAGGGCAATACTCAAGGAATTGCTTGTGAAGAAGAACTTAAGGAGGAGCTTGAAGTATAATATGATATATCTTTCAACTCGGAGGTAAATAATGAGTTCCATTTTGTTGTTGAGAATGACTCTTTACTTTTACCTAGCAGGTTGAAAGAATTAAACGAGGAAGAAAAAGGTGAAAAGACATTTGATATCTTTCCAAAGTGCATAGACTCAGTAGAGATTAAGAGTCTGAGGATGGGGAAGACACTGGATGGGAATGATTATCAACTAAGGTCTTATCCAGAAGAACCTCATATGGAGGAATCGCATATGCCACCAGAAGATCATAATTTCATCACGTGGGGAGAACAAGGAGTCGAGCTAGCAATCCTAATCAAAGTCGCTTTTTGGGAGGCAACCTAAGGGAATTAAATGTCTTTTCCTTTACATTTATGCATTTAATTTTTTATGCATGTGTGTTTTTAGTTGTTTGTTTTTACTTGTTTTAAGTTTTCAATCAAAATGAGAGAAAGATTAAAACAAACAAACAAACATTTTCTCATTTTTTGTTGCTTCTAGGATTATATAATCATGATTAAAGTATGAATTGACTAGAAAATTTCATAGCAACTTTAGCACGTATTTTTACTCTTGTGATTGGTCAATGTGCATTAACTTTAGAAGAGTAGTGATTAGTGGTAGACAAAGCTAGTGAAATTTTGAACCTTTATAGACTGACATATTTATATTAGTCTCATTGTCTTTGTTTATGTGTGACCTTCATGACATGTACATCCTTATTTTGCTTTGATTCTCTATTTAAGACCACATTCTTATCACATGCATTAACATGGAGAGGATTAGGCATTTTTGTTTCATAAGCTACATTAGCCAAATAGCCTACCCATTATATGATTTTCCTTTTAATAAGCCCCTTTCTTTTTGTATAAGCAACATTATATTCTTTTAAACTTAACTAAATGCCTTACCCAAACCATAAAGCTAGTGGAGCATTTGTAATTGTTGAGTTTGAGGATGTACAAAATTCTAAATGTGGGGGTGTATATATGTATGGTGGTTATAATGCTGGGATGATATTTTATGTCATATCATTGGAACTCCCATGTTAATGTAGTTTCTTTTAATATTTATAAAAAATAAAAAAGTAAAAGATAAGAGAAGAAAGAGAAAGAAAGAAAAAGAAGAAAAATAAATGTATCAAGAGGAAGTGCACATGTGTTGAAAAGTTATTTATGATTAATGCATCCTCCTAAAGTTGTATTGAATGAGTTATTTGAATATGTTGGATATGAGGTAGATGCTGTCTTAAAAGGTTCGCTCATTATAGTTCAATGTATTGTTATCATCAATCCTTATGAGTGATCCCTTTTGATTAGTTATGCTTCATATGGTTTGTGTATGAGAGCTTGAGTTTGAGTTTTGAAACATTTTTTTGCATTCATCATAGATGATGTACATAATTGTGAGGGAATGTTGGTTTTTGCACTTGATGCCACATTGAGTGTTATTTTTGTTTCACTAGCTTTAACGGCTTTTAAGCTACTTGACCCAAATACATCTCACCTTACCTATACCCACATTACAATCATGAAAAGTCCTTTGATCTGTGATTTTGCATGTGAACATTAGTGGTGGAGAAATAAAATGAGATGCAAAGTTATGGATTGTCTTGATTGTGAATGGTATTTGAGTATACCTATGAACATATCTTATTTAAACATATTTTTCAGGTCTACCATTAGATTCCTTAGTCTTTAAGATATTGAATATTGATTGATCATGAGGAAAAGATTGGAATGTTAAATTTTTGTTATGATTTTTGAAAGTCATTCATCTTTGCCTATGATTATGCATTCTTAGAACAAATAGGAATTGAGTAAATATTTTGGGTTTATGAGCTTAATTTTAATGTTTTCCTGAGGACAGCCAAAAGCTAAGTGTGGGGGAAATTGATAAGTTGTTAATTGATTATGAATTTATTCCATAACACTTAGTGATTAATGAAATAAAATTGCGTACGATACTCACTTTGGCTCACACGTGATTTTAGGCACAATTCGGAAGCAAAGAAGTTAGAGTGAGTTAAAAGCATGATATTTAGGACCGTTTTCAGAAGATTCACATTTACTTGTCTTCTTGGAGCAAGAAGAAGAAGATTAGAGCAAAAGAAGACAAGATAAAGCATAAAAGAATGGGATAAAGCATAAAACCTATAGAAGAGGGTTGCTGGAAATCAACACTTATGGTGCATGGATTTGCATGTGAAGGGCTAGCATTTAACCCATATAAAAGAAGCAAAACAACAGTACAGGTGACCAAACAAAGAGTAACAAAACGAAGCAGAGTAAGGAGAAAAGGTGTCGACTGCATCATGACAAAGGTTGGATAAACAAAAGCTAGATAGCTACACGTGAGTGGAGGGCTGAAGCAAAGAATGGGTGAGGACTTAAACAAATGGTTGTAAGAACACATGTATAACATTACACCTGTCCATTTGTCGCATATGAAGTAAGTTGTCCATTTATCTCATAAGAAAAACCTAACTTTCGGAAGAACTGAATGTGTGTGATGTCAGCAACATAAAGCTCCCAAAGACATATGCATCATATTACAAAATGAGACCCCTCACGCTTCCATTTAAAGGCCACCTGTTCCTTCCATTTAACCTAGCATTTAAGGTATAAAGTGTAAATCTAGGGGACAGAAAAGAGGGCTAATGGTGGTGATCGGGTTGTTTTGATGTGTGTAAGTTTTAAAAATTAACCACAATAATTTGCAAGCACACGGTTTGTTCACGTAGTACCTAAGGTGTTGATCCCACGAAAAGGGATAATCTAATCCTAAAATCTAAGGCCAGAATAAATCGTAAAAATTCAAGATGTAACAGAACTAAAACAAGAATTTAATTTAATCAATCAAATTAAGTCAGAAATCAATCATGAAAATATTAATAATTTAGCAGTTGCAACACAAACCTAAGAATTAATCTAAAGGAATTACTAATTTAGAGAAAGGGAATATTACCAATCCTTAATGCTAACCTAACTGATTATGAATTATCGGATCATTGGTTCTAGACGGTCTTAGGGTTGATTACTCTCTGTCGAGTTATAACCATTAACCCTAAATTATAAACCCTAATCGAAGTATGGGAATTGCAATCTCTCAATTACAATCTATCCAAAACCCTAATTAGATCTGAAGCTGTTCGATAAACTATCAGGAACCTATGCAAGATCTCTCTTTACATAATTACTGATTTGTTTTAATCCTTGTTCTATTAAATCACCTAGCTCTCGTTAGCCCAATTTAATTATTTTTCATTCGATTCACCCTCTAAGTTTATTACCGAATTATGCAATCACAAAATTTAATCACAATGAACCCAATAAACATAAAAACAATCAGATTCATCAAATCAAGAATAAAACTCTGAAGGTGAGTTTAGAACATCATCAACATCCAAAACCCTATCATCAACTATTATTCAAATTTTATATAATAATAAAACTGAAATAGCAACAAATACGACTTAAACGGACAACGAGAGGCAGCAACGTCAAGAAACTCCTAATTTGGGGAGTACGTCGAGTTAACTTCTTCTCCTCTTCTCTCTTCCTTCTTCTCTTTCTCTATCTCTCAATAATTCTCTCTAGGTTTCTCCAAAAGTGGCTGATGCAAAAGCTCTCTCTGCCTCCTTGTCTTATTCTTTAAATACCTTTTAAATTCTGAGCAGTCCTAGGAATTTTTTGGGATCCAAAAGGTCTAAAAATCCCCTTAGTGTCTGCCCTAAGATTTGAGTGTCAGTGAGTCTGCCTGATGCAGGCCACAATCGTGGGCCACATTCGAGCCTTTTGTCATGATTTTGGCTTGAGCTTCTATCACGATTTTGGCATATGGGCCACGATCGTGGGCCAATTCTAGTGCTTCTGTCACG
>JANIJF010078360.1:0-22202 GCA_024520955.1 Erythroxylum bequaertii | reverse complement strand
CAGGGGGCGGGTACGGGGGATGGCATACCCGCCCCATACCCGTCCCGTTGCCATCCCTACCTGGCAGCCCTTACCTAAGGCCGGTCCTGACTACAATGATATAAATAATAAGAATAAAAACATGCCCTTTTATGATTTGTCTTTCCTTTATTGTTATTAAATATTTTTTGAAAGTCTTTATACTTATTAAAATAGTCATGACTATCCTTTTTTTAATTTTAATGTCAAATTTGACAGAAATATTATATGGTTTTATTTAAAGAATTATGATAAAATTAAAAAAAAACATTGATTTATTATTTCTTTGGAATGTCTCAAACTCACTTTTAAAAAAAAGATGCATGACTTTTACTTTAAATAGTATAAAACCCTATTCTAATTTTATTATTTGTGTCATTACCCTGGACAAGAAATGTACAAAAGTGGAGACAAACGATTCCATTATTGGCATGGGGTCACACTGATCATTTCCCATTTTTGGCAAGCAGACAGATAGGAACGCATACCCTTATATCTTATCACAACATCTCTTCCAAAGTCTCCTCCTTACTCTCCAATGGAAAAATGGTTGTATCCTTCAAATTTATGATTATCTAGATTTTATACTCTCTTGCTCTAGCGTGTGCAACGTGTATGAATATTATATGTACATATAGTTAGGTACATGATAAGCCTCTTTTTTGGTTTCCCCTCAAAAGTGGTTGTGCCTCATGTCATTGGCCTCTTTCTACAATTGTGTCAACTTTCCAACGTAGTGGGTAGATGTTTTTGTATTTCTCTCATTTCTTTAGGTACTAAATACTTGCTAATCGAGTTTAATACAACTATTAGCAAAGTACTTATATTAAGCATTGTTATGAGGAGGAAACCCTTTAAGAAGTTCCTAACTTGTAAGCATTCGAACAGGAGTTAGTCTTAATTAACCATTCTCAGAGCTTTTGTCCAACAAGTTCACTCAACTTTAGGGAGTAGATCATTTGTTTCTGTTATCTTGTGTTTACTTTATTCTATGTACATCTATCCATCAAATAAATAAGATAAAAAAAATTAGATGGATGAATGTTCGTAAAATATGATGAGTATACACTACCGAGAGCAAGTGATCGAAACTCTTAACTTTTTAATTTGAGTAAAGTATACAATTTGTGATATAAGTACTAACTACTTCCAAATCTACAGTTTTCTATATCATTTGTAACTTAATAAGGAAAGCTTTTATTTCTAGGCTAAGTGAAGTTTGTAATGGATTAAGAAAAGTACGTTTCAAGTTAATCTCCTTATCTCTTGGTATGATATCTAATGTCCAGATTCAGAATAGATCATGACGTTTATTAGAAACGTCTTGTGCTTTGTGCAAATTTAACCCAAAACTTCACTTTCTTGCTACTGAAATAGAGTTAAACGTCCCAAAATAAACTCACGCAATTATGGAAAAGCTTCTTGTTATCTGGGATTACAGTAGCTGTTGCGTAAGGCCATGTAATTAAACATGTGGTTTATCAGCTAAAGGTCTAGAGTTTCTCTTTTCTTTTATGGTTATCTAATGTTATCTCTCTTTTAGTATAAAGAGATGTAAAAGGGAAGGACATTGGATTAAGCTGGTGAGATTTGTTAGTGAATATATAAAATCAATTAAGTTGGTTTTATACAACAGCTTAAACTGTTGTAGTGAAACGATTACTTAATATGATATTAGAGCCTTTGTGACTAAGTGGTCGTGAACTTAAATCCTACCTCCACCTATTATTTAGCAGAAGATAAAATGAGTCTGCTCAAGTTTCAAGTCTAAGGAGCTTTCACTTGAGGGGGTGTGTTATTGAATATATAAAACCAATTGCATTAGCCTTACATAACAGCTTAAACTGTTATGGTGAAACGATCACTTATCAAGATCTTCTGTATCTAACTAATTGAACTAAGAGCTATGTAATGGTTGCAATTTGATAACTATGAAGTCAATTTGAAATGTGTTTATGGTATGGGTTACATAAATGTAAGGAGAGATAAGTAGCTTATTAATAATTGAGCTTTTAGGTTGTTTCTTCTTTAAATACAAAATTAGGTTATCCTTTAATAGATGGTTGAGAATTACAAGAAACAAATTTTAATTTTAACACATAGGACTCTTCGTTTAATAAAAATCGAAGATAATCAATTGTACGCATTTTTGATATTTTTAAAAATTACTTTTACAATTAAAATTTTTGACTTTTATGGTCCAAAAAATACTTTAAGTTTCGAAAAATGAGCTTAGGATAGAAGATTAAATCTCCTATTTTGATTATAATATTCTATTAAATCTTATGTATATAATAAAAGAACAACTGAAACAGAAGATTTAATGTTATAAGATTAGATTAGGTCATTTACGTGAAAATGCAAAGTAAGTTGGACCCATGCTTGGTTTTGATAGTACTTACTGTTTCCACTCGAGGAAAGCCAGCTTCCTCCAACCACAGCCTCGTCTCACTTCCATTATTGGTATTTTTTATATATATTTTTTAAAAATCAACAATTAAAACTTTTAATTTTTTTCTTAAAACTTTCGATTAGATTGATTGATAGTTGGATTTGAGTATTTTTCTATTTTTATTTATTCGAGATTATTGGGTTGGTTGGTGCCTGATGACGTGGCGTTCTTACAGGTGTGGGCCCTACCTATTCCCTGCGATTCTTGTCTCGTGTTCACAACCCCAACCTTAATTAATTACCGCTAATTAAGATAATACGCGCATTAAAAAACAATAAACCAGAAAATATCTACGGTTTGTTCCTTAAGTGTGTCATTAAAATATAATAGGGTAATTAAAGTATATAATTGATGATGTCAAGGATGATGATATCTCCCAATCTAAGAATCTGTCTAACCAATCTATCCCATTGGGTTGAGTTGGCTTTTAGCATTGAAGTCAGATATGTTAGACAACAGACTTTACGTCCACCGTCAACCTCACGCGCCATTAATATCCCCTGCCAATTGTTTTTTTTTCTTTTTTCTTTTTTAGTAAAAATGAGATAATTAAAATTTTCAAACATATATCGTTTTAATTAGTATAAAACTCTTATTAAAGATTTATATTATAGCTACCCTTTATCATAAGGTTAAGAACAAAATTTATTTGAAAACATAATTAAAAATAAAATTAATATATTGCAATAATATTAATTTTTAAATTCTCACATATTTCATTCATTACTTGTATTAAAATTTTAATAGCTATATTCTATAAGTATTGAAATAGTTAATCAATTTTGAGGTCAATGTTTTGCCTTTAGCTTATTTTTTAATTTTAAGAAAATATTATATTTATACTTAGAATATGTTAAATAAATTAATTTTCTAAAAAAGCTTATAATTTGATGTATAAAATTTTCATTCATAAAATCACTTATGATAGATTATAAATAAATTTATAAAAGAAGTGATGAGAAAAAAAAACTAGAAAATAATTTCATTTTTCTAGCAAAATTTATGAGGAAGAGAAGATTGTATATATCCATTGCAAAAAGTGACACGAAAATTTCAAGAAAATAAATTGGCCCACATGTGTATAGAGAGTTTTTTTAAGTTTTTCGGTCCTAACTCTAGACATAGGTTCAACTGGAATGACAAGCTCACTCCCGTCACATACGTCATTTTCATGATAATCTTTACTCCTGCTCACATCAAAAAACATACTCTTATGTGCATAAAATAATTTATAGAAATACACATGAAATGAGAATTGAGTGTAATTATTGAATTGTTGTTGATACGAGAGATTCAGTAATATACAACTTTAATTTTATTAATAAAAATATTATTAATACTAGAAGTTCAGTAATATATAACCTTAATTTTATTAATAAAAGTATCATTGATACGAGAGATTTAATAATATGAAATCTTAATTCTATTAATAAAAATATTATTGATACGAGAAATTCAGTAATATTATTTTTAAATAGAAAAAGTAATAAGACAAAAAATCAAGGTGTACATAGTTGATTAGAAGAGGTAAAAGAGAGTGGAAAAAAAAGAAGGAACGCGCTAAATGGAGAGAGTAGAAAAGGGGGAGAGAGGTCATAAATACGAGGTACAGAGAGAGAGAGGAACAAAACGAGTAACGAAAGAGGCAAAGGTGGCCCTCTTCCCGTACTCTTGGATTGGTCTTTTGTGGAAACATTTTCCTTTTTCTACCATTATTCTCTTTTCCTTTTCTGATCGATCCATTCCCTAAACGCCAATCCCTTCCTCTCCTTGTTTAAAATCACCTCGCCTTCTCTTCTTCTTCTTTTTTTCCCATTGTTATACTTTTAGTTCTTGCCTCTTATTTACTTCCCATGTTCGTTATGTGGTTAAAACTCAAAACTCCCAGTGGATACAGACCACCATAACAGTGGTTTGATGAGATGAGGGTGACCCTCTGACGTGAGTTTGTGGATGATGATAATTAATAGCTAATAAAAGCAATCGAGTGATTAGCCATCTTTTGGAGTCTTTGGACTGTTTATTTCCAGTTTTAGTTAATATATATGTAGGTAGAGAGAGAAAGGGAGAGAGATAACAGCAGAGGGGGAGATGACGATGCTTTTCGATTTGGTTAACGTGGGAAAGTTGGGAGTAAGAAAAAGACGCTTCTTTCTCCATTTTTTTTCCCCGGTCTCAAGTTCTGTTGAAGCCACCAATAACTTAAAAATCGTTAGTTTATAAGCACCAAAAAGCAGTAAAGTTCTTGTTCTGCTTATTAACAAAAAGAAGGTTTATAATGCAAGCTGAAATATACAGAGATCATCAAATTTACCATCCTGAAGCATTTGACAAAAATGGGTCTCTGAAAAGAGAAATTGAGAGAGATACTATGCATCATGAGCCGTTGAAAAATAATAATAAAGAGAAGCCAACAGTCAAGTTGATAGAGAAAGAGAGAGGTAATAAGGTGGGTAAGTGAGGATGCTTTCGGCTACCCTATACCTTGAAGCCTCAAAGCTTGGCCTCGTCTATGCTGTATTGGGCAGTTAGGGATAGAAGATCTTGAAACATTTTCTTATAATACTACTACTACTGCTACCTTTTTGCAACATCAAACACGCCTCTCTCTCTCTCTCTCTCTTTGAGTCGTAGTTTTTTTTTCTTTCCTTTGAATGCTCGAAACGAAACTCTCTCTTTTTTACTATATGTTTAGTTCGTGATTCATGACTCTTGGTAACTTATTTTATTCAACGAAGTCCAAAGGGAAGAAGGTTTTGCTTTTAACTTTGCCATACCCACCGCTCTCTCAATTTATAGTCTTTCATGTTTAAGACAGTGTTTTTAGCTAAAATCTGACCCAGAACAATACTCTTCAGCTTGAAATTTTCTTGCTTCACTTCGACCCTGGAACCAAAAACAAATGTGGGACTTAAATGACTCGCCTGATCAGAGAAGAAATGAGGAATCCGAGGGATGTTCGTCTCAGAAGACCTCCGCCGACGGTGAAGATGAGAAAGGAAAACGGGTCGGATCCATGTCCAATTCGAGCTCTTCTGCTGTAGTTATAGAGGATGGATCCGAAGAAGAAGAAGAAGATGGTAGTTGCGAGAGAGCAAGAGCAGTAGTCAAGAAGCGCACCAGCAAAATATTCGGGTTCTCGGTGCCGCATGAGGAAAGTATGGATAGTGACCCGCCGGTGACCCGCCAGTTCTTTCCCGTCGACGACCAGGAAATGGGGGCGACCTCCGGCAGTGGAGCTGGGTTCCCTCGGGCTCACTGGGTCGGAGTTAAGTTTTGCCAATCCGAGTCTCTTGCTTCTCAAAAATCCGTGGAAGCATCACAACCTTTGAAGAAGAGTCGACGAGGCCCGAGGTCTAGAAGCTCTCAGTACCGTGGTGTCACCTATTACCGAAGGACGGGTCGTTGGGAGTCTCATATATGGTCGGTGTTTTCGTTAAGCATTCTATAACCCAATTTTAAGATATCATTTCCAATGGCTTGTCGGATGTCAGTTTTTAGTTTTACCAATCAGAATTTGATCGTTTTCGGTTGATGCAGGGACTGTGGAAAGCAAGTTTATCTGGGTATGGGTCTATTCTGATCTTTCATTTGCTTTGACAGAAAATAAAAAAAGGTTCTTTGTCACCGATTGTTGAGACATATATCTGATATGGTTATTTTGGTACTCTTCTTTTCTGGGATGTTTCTTACAGGTGGATTTGACACTGCACTTGCAGCTGCTCGGTAACATCTCCGATCGTATATTTTTACCCAGCTTTCCAAGATTTGCGTATTCTTTTAGAAAGAAATAAGCAAGAAAACCTATAGTTGCAGAGCTTGAGAAAGAGGATAAATTTTGTTTTTCCTGCAGTGCATATGATAGAGCGGCAATCAAGTTTCGAGGAGTTGAAGCAGACATTAATTTTAGCATTGAAGATTATGAGGAAGACTTGAAACAGGTAAAATTATAAAGAGAAAAGAGAGTATTTATTTTGTGTGGACTTTATCTTCAGGACTCGGACTCGGACCTTATCTTTTGGCAGTCATGTGGTGCTTCTTATGTGCTTTTTCTTTCTTTCTTTCTTTCTTTAATTCGTTACAACTGAGAAGGCAAAAACATGGTTAACGTGAGAAAGATTCTTGGCGTTCACAGATGACCAACCTCACTAAGGAGGAATTTGTTCACGTACTTCGCCGACAAAGCACCGGTTTTCCCAGAGGAAGCTCTAAGTATCGAGGTGTAACCTTGCACAAGTGCGGACGATGGGAGGCTAGAATGGGCCAATTTCTTGGCAAAAAGTAACCATTTTGCTTGATGACCTTAGTTTCTTATTTTGTTTCAATCATGATCGTTTATGGATTCGGTTTTCCTCAGGTATGTCTATCTGGGGTTGTTTGATACCGAGATCGAAGCTGCTAGGTGGGTCTACTATAGTTTCAGACTTGGATTCTATTATCAGGATTATATAAGCCAACAGATATTAGTTGGTAAGGTTCTTGTTTGGTCATGGAGCTTTATGGTTCTGATACTTCCTGTAGGGCTTATGACAAAGCTGCAATTAAGTTCAATGGCAAAGAGGCGGTGACCAATTTCGATCCAAGCATTTATGAAAACGAACTCAACTCGAATGGTAAGATAATCATGGTATTCTGTATAAATTGTTTCTGATCTAAAATTTCAGCCGTAGCTACGTTCACTAATAATGTAGGAATGTTTTCAGAATCTACAGGTAATACAGCAGATCACAACCTTGATTTGAGTTTGGGAAGTTCGGCTTCGAAGCAAATTAACAATATAGAATACGGTGATGATCGTCCAAATGCGGCAATGAATCAACATCCAGCATCAGTACCGGGTCAGTCTGATTGGAGAAATTGGGGTCCTCAGGTATCGCATCTACCACAAAAATTCTCACGTTTCAAAGTAATCATTCAGGTTTTTTCATTCTTGGTTGATTGATTTGACAAACTTTGAACAGCTTAATCTTTACAAAAATGATAATGAGGGCCACAGAAGAGATGGTTGCAACGAGATCGAAACGATGCAGCTTCTTAGCCAAACTCGTATCCAGTCTCCAGCTTCGATCAAGTCTAATGAATCGCACAGATATGGACAACTAAGAAGACCTGGAGACAACCAAATGGTTCATGTTCTTCCACCATCAAATTATCAAGTAGGTGTTTTAATTTACGGCAAAAGGGTCAGTTTTGGCATAAAGCATAGGCAAAGTAACAATCGACTGAACTTGCATATTGAATGGCTGTAGATTCAGTTTCAAAGCAGCAGCAATGGAGGTCGAATCGGGAATGATCTTACACTGTCACAAATTGATCATAATCAGCAACAGCAACAACAATGGCAATCCCGTCCTCACCTATTTGCAAATGCTGCAGCATCATCAGGATTCCCACAGCAGATTAGGACTCCGCAAAACTGGCTGCAGAAAAATGGGTTCCCATCTCTTTTGAGACCCTCTTAACCCTAATATTAAAAGTAGCCATTTCTTCACCTCAAGTATTAATTTACTTATTGATTACTACTCATTCGTTCGCAAGCTTGTAAAGAACAATGCTTTTGAGACGGCACCTGCTTTTCTCGTCACTCAACCCTACGGAGAGCTCTTTATCACCCCCACGGGAGAGAGAGAGAGAGGGGGGGATAGATATATGACGAAATCCAAATCTCTGGGAAGTGTTGGTTGGTCATTGGTTATGAGTAAAAAAAAAAAACTAGCGAAGGCATGAAATGAAATCTCCAACAAGATATGCGTTCTGGGTTCTGACTAAAACTGCTGTTTTCTGTTTTTAATCTTCTGGTATTTTGCTTTGCCGTCCTATGTAAATTGTAGCTGTCATTGCAGCAGCTATGTAGCCTGCTAGTGGGTTAGTGCTAGTGTTTATTTAGCCATTGTAGTTACTGAGTATAAATCATGTGGTTGCCTGACCTCATTTTTGGGTACAACATCTTATTAAATTCTTGTTCAGAACATGGAGATGATACATGAAAGCTGTGCTTGTGTAGTGGTCTTTTTGGCGTTTCCTTTTTATCAGTTTCCCCGTTCTCTACGATGGCCTGTAAACAACTCTGGGAGAGTGAATCTTTGGTTACCCAATTGAGAAAATGCCACTCCAAAAACAAGTACATAAAATGCCATACAAAAAATATGTAAAATCTTTATAGCCTTCAAGTCTGTTTCTGCTCATAGGATAGTGAATAGTGCAGTGTGTGAAAATGGGGTCTTGTTTTGTCTTGGAAATATCACCGGATGGCGATGAATAGTCACTATCCCTTGCGTCCTTTGAATCAGTTCTCTCGCCCCAAAAGCAGTCAGACATGGCTTTTATTACGAGAGGGACTCGTCGCATTCACCCCAAAGGAAAGGACACCACAGGCTTGGATTATATGCACAACCATACATACATACAAACACGCACAAGTTACATGTCTAGACACCTAAAGAGCTGAGGCTAAGAGGTGGGTTTGGCAGAATGTCACAATTTTCATAATATTTTATTTTAAGAGTCGTAATTAGCTTCGAGGATTAGAAACCCTACAAGCAGTGTACGAGGAAATGGCGTCCAGGTTCTCAAAGTACCCGTGAACCTGGACAACCCCAAATAAAGTATGTTCATTTGATTAGTCCCACTGGATTAAAATTAAAGATTGAAATCCAAGATACTATGGACAGACAGGATTTGCATATAAAGTGGGAGTGATTGTTTCGTCATCTGCATGTTTTTTTCCCCCCTCCTTTATGGTCTTCAAAGGTTGCACTAAGGATTTTTTAATTATTATTATTCATATGTTTGCAATTTGTTTCATTATTTTATGCTTTGCAGACACGCATAATATATCGGCACCACGTGAATTTCAACTTCCTTTTCTTGTTTATGTCTGTAAGAATGTGCCTCCTAGTGAAATTATGTGAACCCATTTGCACGTTTTTCACTTGTCACATTTCGGTGATTTTGGCTTTTTACTAATTAGAAATAAGGTTACGTATTATTGACTCTTTTCAATATATATATATATGCATTACTCGGGTCCTAAATTGTAAATATGAGTGAAATTTCAATATATTATATAGTATGAAAAGGTGGGAAATTTATTATTTTCACTTATTTTTGGTTGGTTGTGAGTTGGAAGGTCCTCAAGCAAAGAATATTTAGCACACCTATTGTGTTTCTTCTGGAGTGAAAGGTCTTAAGCAAGGAATATTTACCATCTCTTTAGACCTCTGCCACACCTATTTTTATCTATTCCTCCGTTTTTGACTCTACTCCAACCTCTCCAAGTGAAAAAAGAAGCTGCGAGTGCTCACACACAGCGTGACTCTGTCTATCCTTTCAGATCCCTTTCCTTTGCATCGGATCTACGAAACACTGCCATATCCTCAGGCTCAAAGATTCATCCTTTTCCCTCTGCCTCTTTTCATTTAACCTTCACATGTAAGCTCTTGATATTCATAGAAAGAGACATACGAGGGAATCCACATTTAACCTAGTCAAGAACTTGGAAAGATATAAATAGCCAACCAGGGTTTGACATATATATATTAAAAAAGTGGGAATCAAGAAGAAAATAAACTGTAAAGCAAGAACAAAAACCCTTTCTTCTTTTCTGCTTTAGCTTTGGAGATACGCTTATATAAGACCAATCGAAATTGAATAGTGACCTTTGTGGTAAGGAATAAACAATAAAGAAAAGAGGACCAAAGCATAGGCAGATTGTCGTGGTGGACTTTGATTGTGAATGAGGTGTTTCTTTTACTATAAGCTTTTCATCATTCACATTTGTCTCGAGTTAGCGGAAGAAATCTGCTGTCTGTACCAAACACGTCTCGTCCCTTAAGACTTACTCGCTTGCCAATTTCCCGTTTTCACTTTCTCGTTCACCGACCACTTCTTGCCATCTCTCCTTCATCCACTTTCCTTTCCCGGTAGTCTTTTGGGTATTCTTCACATATATAATATATTGCTCGCCTTTCCAACTTTTTGCACGTTCTCCCATCCTACTTGCTAGAACTAGCGCGTGTATTCCATATGTGTTTCATTCGTATCGTATAGAATTAATTTATCATTCGATACTGTACCGATATCGGTTAATATCGGGTACCGTTTTAAGTCATTTTTAAAATAATTTTTAAATTTTTTAAAAATTACAAAATAATTCATTGCCTTTAATATCAATCCTTAATTCTAACAAAAGAAATATATAATTTGTGCATAAATATACTGCGCCAAATGGCTTCTAAAACTTGTATTACTTGCCTTTTTAGAGGAGGTCAGGAGTTGGAGATATGGAAGCTTGCTTCTTTGATCATATTAGATGTCTGAAAGTCTATCAACCCCAAAGAGAGACACTGGTTATTACTATTGAGGGGGCTAGTCATCAACCATCATCTCATTTTAGCAATGTATGAAAAGGACAAAGAAAATCTTCTACTGGATATTTTCTGCCATGGGATTGTAAGAAGAGAGAATCTAGTCCACAATAAAGTGACCATACCAAAACACATTAAGGACACGAATCACCCCATCAAAAGTTACCAGGAAGCTTACTATATCTTCTTCCCTGGTAAAGGTTTTGTTCTGTAAGTATATATGTTTCCGCAGAGACAGCGAGAGATCATCGACATCAGCTAGCCATACGTTGTCCTGTGTCGACCTAACAAGTTTCTAACGTAGTTAATGGCCCAAGCATCAATCCAGTGGTGATGATAAGGTATATCATAGATTAGTGTTAGGTCCATTGAAAGTGAGTTAATGTCTCATTCCTAAACAGGAAAGCTAGCTCTTGTCCAATTGGTCTTTGGTTAAGCAAACAGGACCACATTGATTCGAGAAGTCCTTGTAAATACAGCAGCATCCAGATATGGAAGAAGGTGGGCTTATGGTCCCCTCCCTCAAAAAAAAAAACCTACGGCTCCGACTGACACGCTTTTAACTCTGGAGAGTGTAGTGTAGATAGGTATCTCCTTCAATTGCCTCAAGTTGGATGAGTGTTGGATTGGTGATTGGTCCTGAAAATTATTTTTGTTTGGTCGCCATCGTTTTGATGATTGACATCAATGGTTCTTGCCGTATGTCTCCTGTACATGACTTGCCAGAGAATGAGGGGACGGATTTTCTGACTATTTTTTTATTCTTATTTTATCTTATTAAATTTCAATCATTTATTTATATAATTTTTTACGTAAATAAATAATTAAAATTTAATATAATAAAGTAAGGACAGGAAAAAAAAAAAGGACAAAGAATCCTAACAAGAAACGAGAGTGTTTTCTATATTGGATTACAGCTATAGTCCTTAAATTTAACTATGATGTTGTAATTGCTTTATTTAAAAAATACGGTCCACGTTATCTTAATAAAATTATCATATTCAACTATTATAATATAAAATTTTATCATAATGTTATTGTTATTATTTGTTATTTAAAAATAATTTATTTATTAATTAAAAATAACGTTACGTACATTAAATCTCTTCGTATCTTGTATTATTTTTGCTGTGTTACTGCTCTTATTTCTTATTATATATAAAAAAATAAGGATCCAAGAGATAAATATGTTCCATGTGTAAGAGGTTGACAACTTCACGAGCTTGCAAGTCGCGTGGAATAAGGAGAAAGAAAAGGAAGGAAGTGGGATAACGTCTGGGCTTGAGATTCTCTGTGCCTATATCAAATTTGTGTCATTAATTAAAGTCATTTATTTATGTAAAATTTAATATAAATAAATAGTTTTGATTTAATAACATAAATTTGGTAAAAAAAAATGGGGACAGATTGATAGGCACACAGGAAGATGATAAAACTCAATTATTTGGTTGGTTGGGACATTGGCTTGTCTTAGGATGAGGTAGTCTACCTGTCAATGTTATATAAATGTACGGATAAAATTTAATAAATATAGTAAAAATTAACTACGATATATATAAATGTGCTGATCAAATTTAATAAAATATAATAAAAATTAGTTATTTGAAATAGAGGTTTTGTTATGTTTGAATTTATATGTGTTTTTTTTTATTTTTAATTAATAAATTTTTTATTTGTTGAATTTTAAAATTAAATGAAAAGATAGTGAAAGTGGGGCTGTTGGAATAATAAATAAATAAGGATTTTTAAGAGTAGCCACCACAACTCCTCCATCTACCATTCGTTCCTTTTAAGGTGGCATTATTTGAGTTAGTGCGGTATAAGATACTTACACGTTATGTTATATGAGTTGGTACTTTTTGCTTTTTTAAGGGAAAATTATATATATTTTTAATATTAAATAAATGTATAAAAATATTAATTAAAATTTAAATAAGTATAAATGTGATTTAATAATTTTTAAACCAATAAACTTAAAATGAATTGCTTAGCTTAAATAATTCAAACAATTGAATGGTAATTCAAAAAGATAAAGAAAAAAATAAAAATTAATTTATACTCCCTCTAATCTAAAATAAAAGTCGTTTTAAAGTGATGCACACTTATTAAGAAAGTTAATGAAATGTTTGATACACCCTTATTAATTACATATTGAAGTGTCTTTTTTTTTTATTACAGGCTTCTAGATGTTGAAGTGTCTTGAAAATATAATTTGTGTAATTTGTGTAATCAAGATGTGAGAGAAATGAAAAGGGTAATTTTGGAAGTAAAAGCATAAATATACATAAAAAGTTACAAACGACACTTATTTTGAATAATTAAAACCCCTCTAAAACAACTTTTATTTTAGATAGGAGGGAGTAGTAGTTTAGCAAACAACTCTCGTGTACGTTCACTCCCGAAATTCAGTATAATTATTCTTTCAAGGTAAATAATATCAATTCTATAATCTTTCTTTGTAAAGATGAGTCCTTTTTATAATCTTCTTCCGAGGTACAGAAAAACCTTAGTCCTCCTTTGAACTCTCACAAATATAACATCCAATATCCTAATAAAGAATTACAACTCAAAATCATCTCATTTATTCACTTAATAATTAAAAAAGGTTGACTGACAAAAATACCAAACAATAATGCTCAAACGATTAAAATTTGCTTATAAATGTGCATTCGTAGGCTAGTATAGCATAATAATCAATTATTATGCATTAAAAACATCAAATTTATTATTTATTAGAACAATGCTCAACCAATAGGCATATTAGTCGAATAATATATCAATTAACACTACGAATACTCGTATAGGTTGACCAATCACCCAAAAACACGGTTTTAAAAACTTCAAATACTCAAAATTAATTTGTTTAATTCAATTATAATTTAAGCACTTTCTAAAATGTTCCATAAAGAGTGTTTGAAAGGTGAAAAGGATTTAATATTAAAATTAAAATCTTAATAAATGTAAAAAGTTTATGCATGATAAGGCTTTTAGAATATCAAATTAACAAAGAGATATTATAATTAATATTATATATTAAAGAACGATCTCGATAAACTTTGACCTTCTTTTTTTATTAGTTTAATATTCATTTTAACGGTTGTAAACTTTAAAATTTCTTTATCAACTTCAAAAAAATATCTTCTCAAGTTTATAACTTCATTAATTTTACTAGCTTAGAACGTTATATAAGTTGAGCTGATTTATATTAGTGTACATGTTAAAAATTTAACCAAAAAATGATTGTATCTTTTATTAGGAAATAAATAATTAAAAAGACTTCATTAACTATCCGTTTTAAAAAATTAAGAATAATAATAAATATATATAATTTAATTTATTAAATATTTTTTTTGAATTTATCTAACTTAAATAGGTCTGTTTTATGTGGCGACTCATACCGGTAAAATTAACCATATGAGTTAACGAAAGATTATATTTATAATAAATTAAAATTTGTAATAACTGATTGATATTTTTTATAATTTTGATTAATATTAAAAATTAAATAAATTATAAATTTAATAGATAATTGACCCTTTTTAATATATTTTCCAAAAATAAAAATTTAAATATTGAAGTTCATAACAAATTATACTCATAATTATTATTATTATTATATCGGACCTAACTTAAATTATGAAAAATTGAATAAAATTTGTTAATTATCTCATAAATATTATTAGTATATTGGTCTTAACTTAAATTATGAAAAATTGAATAATTTTTTTTTAAATTAATCGAATACAATTTTAGCATAAATATGTTGGACAATTTTGTCCTTTCCCAAAGTTACCACATTGGATAAACTCCCACACTGCTGCTGCCGAGACTCGAACCCAAGATCTTGGACTCACTTTCCTTCCCAATGACCAACTGGGCTACCCGTGCGGGCAGCATGCACCCTATCCTAGTAATACTGGGAGAGAGTGCCACGTTCACAGAGATAATAAACGATTCAAGGTGGGTTGGAATTGGAAATTCCGAAAGATATGTTTTCCATATTTTGGTGTCCCGTCTGTTTTCTCTTGTCTGAAGCCTCGATTCGTTCAATCACTAAACTACCCTTTTAATGCCAAACAACAATCATGTTCATAGGTGTTTGGCTCTACGCGATAAACAAAGCAAATAAGGAAAAAGAAAACAAATAAAGGTTGGATTTATAAATTATACTGTTTGCCGGCTAGTCTGCAACACTAAGTTGGGCAGGCTTAAAAAGACAATAATTGGGATCACGGATGTATAAGAAAGAGAATAACAATGACAGGTATGAAAATGGGTCAGACACTGAGCAGTCTGTGGCCAGATAGGTCAATAGCTTTCGGCTTATGGCCCGGTTTGATCATAGACTGATTGGTTAGGCTTGATTTTATTTTTTAAAAAAGTTGATAAAATGATATAATTTTGTATCCTTTTGTTGGGCCACGAATTGTACTTGTACTAGACTGGAACAATCTTGTCTTGTGGCGGGATCAGGCCTAGCAGTCTCAACTCATGGCTAAATAAATCTTAACTAAAATCAGATCAGAAGGTCGGCTATATTTCTCATCCTTTAAAGAATGATACACAAAATTATTTGTTTTTGAAAAAGAAAATTGATTGAATGTAATAAGAACAAAATAAGAGAGTTCCAAGTATAGACCGATTCAACAAAAGCAAGGAAAGCTATCTAAGTATAATGGAAAATACAGCAGAAGGGAACATAACACAAATCCTGGTTGGTAAGATATGCTGCAATGTGATCAGATCATTGATGCCTTTTTAACCCCACTCGAAGAGGCGTTAAGGAGGGTTGTTTTCCAACGAATCCTTAAATACATAAAGAGGAACGGATAGATGAGCTGCATCTTTGTTGTAGCTTCTTAGTCATAATGATCTCCCGAATCTCCGCTAAAATTAGAGATGCCAAACATTCTTTAGTAGATGATTGATCCTTGAACCGTCGGAGGTTACGTTCTTGTCGTAACCTGTAAATACAAACTCCCAAGACAATGAGGTGAATTGTTGAATGCACAAAGAGTCCATTTGTGATCTCCAAGATGGTTGACCCTGGATTCATCCAATAGCAAGTAGTGACATACTCCCATATCGCCTTGTTAAAAGGGCATTTAAAAAATAGACGGTTGCAAGATTCACTTTGTATGGAACACATTGGGCAGATGTTATTCAGTTGGATATACGGAAGACGGTCCGTTGTTGACAGCTTGTTCTGGATAGCTAACCAGTATATGAAAGATATTTTCGGCAATAAGTGTTTATTCCAAACCTTTGTGGCCCAAGGGATTGCGTGGCGATGACTACGTATATTATCACAAATAACTCTATTGGTGAGCTTCACAATGGGAGTACCTTTCCAGAAAAATATGTCAGGTTCCTGTGGGGAGGGAGTATAGTTAGGCTGAAACTAGATTAGGCTTCTAGGAAAATTCCAACCACAACCTTCTATAAATGAATTCATCAGAGTTTTTAAAGGAGAAGAAGAAGTGGCTCGTGGAAAAGGCAGCGTTTGTATTAGAGGTCCCCTAGTGGACCAATTGTCGAGCCATAAGAAAGCAAGGCGACCATCCTTAATCACACATGAGCTCTCATAATGAACTGCATCTCTCAATTTCAACAACTGAGTGAGAAAAAAGAGTGAGTTCTTTTCAGTTTGATGGCCCATATACTACGCCCGTTAAGGAAATGTACATGTAGCCATTTTATCCACAAGCTCTTTTTGTCTTCCAAAATCCACCATAGTCTTTTAAGAATGAGAGAATGATTAGCAGCTTTAATGGAGAGAATGTTTAGTCCTCCTTCTTGTTTCAGAAAGCATATATCAGCCCATTTTACCTTTGCAGCTCCAAAGTGACCATTTGGATGACTCCAGAGGAAAGTTCTAAGGATTCTTTCAATTTCTTTGATGATACTTTGAGATAAAAACATATGAGAACTCCAGTACACATGTAACAAATTTAGGATGGATTTGATAAGTTGAAGCTTACCTGCATATGAAAGTAATTTGTTGACCCAAGACTTTACTCTCCTTTGTATCTTATCTAAGAGAGGGCGGCATTCTGAAAAATTTAGCCTCTTTGTTGACACCGAAAGCCCAAGGTAAAGTAGAGGGGGAGTTTGTAGTCTCATTCTAGTTGCTTCTGCAATACTGTGTTCCATATGGGCTGCACTTTTAGATAAGAGGAAAAGGCTTTTTTGCAGATTAAGATGAAGCCCAAAAGCTTGTTTGAAAACATGGAGAGCATGCATAAAAGAGCGGATAGATTCCATATTAGCCCTACAAAAAAGAAGAAGGTAATCGGCAAAACAAAGATTAGTGAGATCGAGTTTCTTGCACTTTAAATGGTGTTTGAAGTTGGATTTCGAGGTGGTCTCCTTCTTTATGATTAAATTAAGGACTTCTATAGCAAGTATGAAGAGGTAAGGGGAGATGGGATCTCCCTACCTGAGACCCTAAGCTTCCTTGAAATAAGGGAAAGGGGAACCATTAACAAGTACCGAGAAGGAGGCTGAAGTAATACATTCAATGATCCACGTGATAAACTGAGTTGGAAACCCAAAAGCGTTCAGCATATATCGAATGAATTTCCAACTGATACTATCAAAAGCTTTATGAAAGTCAATCTTCATAGTGCAGTTCGGAGGACAAGTCGTAGTAGAGTATCTCTTCAATAGTTCTTGAACAATAAGTATGTTATCTCCAATATGCCTATTTGATAGGAAAGGATTTTGGTTTTCATTAATCAAGGGAGCAAGAACTTGCTTCAATCTATCCGCCAGAATTTTTTATATCACTTTATACAGGAAATTTGCACAAGAAATGGGACGGTAATCAGCATAGTTTT
This sequence comes from Erythroxylum bequaertii, assembly GCA_024520955.1. Taxonomy (NCBI): domain Eukaryota; kingdom Viridiplantae; phylum Streptophyta; class Magnoliopsida; order Malpighiales; family Erythroxylaceae; genus Erythroxylum; species Erythroxylum bequaertii. The sequence goes on along the minus strand of JANIJF010078360.1, from coordinate 4,527 downwards.
TAGGATTTGACCCTTTAGGAATCAAACACAAGAATGTTTTATTAAGTTCCTTGAGTAGAACACCGTTTTTGAAAAATTCATGTATTGCTTCTTTGACGAATCCACCAATTATATTCCAAGAATGTTGGTAAAAGTAGCCATTTAATCCATTAGGGTCCGGGGCTTTCTTTCCATTCATTGCGAAAAAACATTTCTCAATCTCACTGTCTTCTACTGGCTTGGTTAATAGAGTAAAATCTGCAGGAGCAATTTGGTGCAAGTTAAGATGTTGTAGGTCGCCACTTGTGACATTAGTAGAAGCATCAGTACTAAGGGAAGAGCTAAAGAATTTGAAAGCTTCTTCTTATATTTCTTGCGGGTCCGTGATGATAGAGCCATTTTGGGAAGAGATGGAAAAGATTTTGTTGCTATTCTTTCAGGCAAGAATGGAATGGAAAAAGAATTAGGTGCAGCTATCTCCATCCTTTAGCCAATGCACCCTAGCTCGTTGTTGCAATAGTGAGGAGTGATTGTTTATTACTTAAAGGTAATTAGAGAGGGTGAGCTTCTCCTGATCAATAAGAGATTGTATGTCTGGGTTGCATGATAATAGGGATTGAATTCTTGTCAACTCTAATCAGGTTATGGTGATGGTTTCAACAGTAAGCCCCTTGGAAGAGTTTAGAAGTTTCAGCTGTTGTTTAATAACTTTTAACTTCTGTATACAACAGTATTGTTTGGTCCCTCTAATATTGTATAGAACTCTTATCCTGCAAGTAATAGCAAACCTAGGATCCTGAACCAGAAAGTTATTGAATCTGAAAGGGTGATGTTTAGCAGTGGGAAAAGTCAACTTCAACACAAGAATAGGCTTATGATCCGAAAACAAAGGATCCATAAAATTAGCTAGGCTGTTGGGAAAGTACCGAAGCCATAGATTGTTGACAAGAGCTTTGTCAAGTTTTTTCCTGATGAACCATCTAGCCTGTTGTTTATTTGACCAAGTGAAAGAGTGGCCAATGAATTTTAGGTCGGTTAACCTTACATGTTCAATACACTCCCACAAATCTATTTAGGAAGAACTGAGACTGATATTACATTGAGCTTCAACAACATAAAGAGTGGAAATGAAATCCCCACAAACAAGCCATGGTTTAGTGATGGTAACATTAATTTGTCAGAGGGTGCACCAAAGATCTTGTTGTTGAAATTCATAATTGCTTGCATAAATAAAAGAGACATTCAGGTCGACTCTCCTCTGCAGTATTAGAATGTAAAAGTGCATAAGCTGATCATTTGCTTCGAGGAGATCCACTTAAACCTCTTCTGAGTTGTATCAAATAATGATCCTTCCATAAGCATGGTGAGTATGGTTAGAAAAGACACGCCATTGAGGACCCAAAACATTTAACTTATTCAAATTCTCCAACCTTATTTTTGTTTCCAATAATCTAAGGACAATAGGTTTCTCTCGTCAAACAAAATCCTTCAGGGCTAACAATTTGGATGGAAAGTTTATTCCTCTTACATTCCATGCCAAGATAGTCATATAGGTTTAGGGGTAGTTTTGAGGCCTTTACCTCTGCCTCATTGAGATTTTCTTGTAGAGAGGCCTTTACCTCTGCCTCGTTGAGATTTTCTTGTAGAGAGGGAGTGGGAATTACCGCTTTCTTCGTCCTTAGAACATTCTGGAGTTGAGCTTGGAATGCTCTCTACCATAGCCATACTATCCTGAGATGAAGCATTATCGCGCGACACCTCTTTGTGTTGAGAGTCTACAACTATAGGGACATTCTCATAATAAGGAAGGGTTGTATTACACTTAATTGCTTCCACAACATTAGAATCAGGCACAGAACCATTCCTCAGACCTACATCATAGGTATTCTTGTCCTTGGTTAGTGTTGTTTCTGTGGGAACCTCAACAGAAGCAACTCTATCCTCAACACAGTCAGAAGTCTCAGAAACATTCAAACTACTATTATTTTGAGGGCTAGCTAACTGGCCTTCGTCCTCTTGATTCATCAACTCATGATAGGTACCGTTTTTGAAAATTCTTATTGTAGGTTTCCAGATAGCAGACTGAACTTTTGCAGGAGGCCTCCAATGATAAGAAATAGCTATGCTGTCTCCCCATAGTTGATTCCCCTCCCCAAGTCTCATAATTGTTATTTCATTAGGTAATTTTTTGAAACTTCAATACTCACACAGAGATGGGCATAACCGATTCGCTTCTTAGTTACCATGTTTTCGTCCATGCATAAAGGTCGCCCAATATATCTAGATAACTGGCTGAGCCCTTGAGTAGTTCAATACTCTAAAGGGACGTTATGGAAGTTAATCCAGATAAGGAGTTTCTGGATTTGTATGGTTTCCAATTTCAAACTGGGTTGCCAAAGTTGTAGAAAGAGTGGTTGACTGTCGAAATGCCATGGACCCTCTTCCAAAATTTTGTTAACTATAGATGTGGATGAGAAAGAGAATAGGATAAGATTGTCTTCTATGAGCAAGACATCAACAAGTCCTCTGTTTTTCCATAATTTGTTGGCCTACCGTATAACAAAAGGAAAAGTCAGTCTTTGGTCAAGGAAGAAACCAACTAATGTAGTTTTCCAGGAATTAGCTCCATCCTGTAGTGTAGCAAGATCTGGGCAGACGATGAGCTTCCCTTCAATTTCAGATGGATGTTTATAAGATAGTGTGGAGCCAATCGTGTCCCCTACCACTTGCTTCCATGTCTTCGGAGGGTTAGAGACAGCAGCAGAAGGTGAAGGCTGTGGGGTTTGTAAAGGAGGAGTTGGGTCGGAAGGCAAAGGCGGGAAATCCTCAACCTGAGCGAGTGAAGAAGCAGGCATGGTGTCGGAGGCGGGAAAGTTGAAAAGAGGGGAAGAAAAGACGGAGATAACCTTAGAGGAAGGTTTAAGGGAGGAGTCAGTGTGAGAGATGAATGGGGGTTAGGATGAGAATCGAAGGTAAGCTAGAGAGAAGGCAGAGCATCTCTCTCTAACCCATCATTTTGATTGTCTTTCCATTTAGTACCAATCAAAGATCTTTCACTATATTTTCCCAATAAAGCTTAAAGTGGTCATCTTTGCTTTATGCATGTCTTTGTATGGACACATCTCCTTGTCTACCCTCTTCCTTTCTCTGTATATCACAACCACAATGAATAAAGTCCCATATATAACCCAATTTCAATAAGCCATAATGACTTGGTGGAAGACAAACAAGCTGTGAAAGGACTTCTTTGGTTGGTGAGCAAATGGGTTTATACCAATATAACAGAGCAAGAAATTGGAAATAGATGAGTTCCAAAGGATGTTAGTGCAAAGAAGAAAAGATGAGGAAGAGTTTAGTAGGTCGTTGCAAGCTTCGTTTATGGAGATTAATGATTATAGAGACAAGCTTGTTTATATCTAGTGGCATTTCCTTTTTGGTCTTACCATTGTTGACCGGCTTGTGTAATAACACAATTATTTAAAAAATTAACCAAATATTAACGATAAAAAAGAAATCTTCAACTTACAACAACAACTATTATGAGTATAAGAAACTTAACGATAAAAAAAACATCAGGATTTACGTAAAAAAATCCTCCAGTGTAAAGGAAAAATTATGGGGCAAATCGATAAATAAGTTCTCTATACTTAATAAGGATTTACAAAGAAAAGATATCTCATCTCACTAACAATAAATTGTCTCAAAAAGTTTTAGGATTGAAATCAAAGTTGATATCACAATTAATACTCACTCAAACTAATCCTAAAACTAATCAAATAAGGATGAGAATACTACACTATTTGCCCTCTTAATATTTTTCCTAATTTTTGGATGTTATGCTCGCACCCTCTACAAAAACCTACATATTTTTCTCTCTTATATCACGGAATAAGTTTTTCTATGCCATGTAAGTGACAGTGTATCTTCAACACTACCTCACTTGCAATTATACACAGTTAAAAAGAGTTACATGATCTTACCACATGACCGTTTATCTTCACACGGGAACATACATGACTATGTATGTGTTTGATCTTCATATGTTCCTTCACAAATTTACATAGGCTTACACTGTTGATCCACACAGTCATGTAAGTCAAGACACTGGCGTGTAGCACTTTACACAGTTGTGTATCTCTCCAAAAGAGATTTTTCCATCTTGTCTCCACTTGTTTGTCATTCTTACGAACTATAAAGGTGTCTATGATCACCTAAAGTCTCAAAATAGGGCTGGACACTTAACAATCTCCCCCAGCCTAAATGTGGTGAAGACATGTTATTCTCCGTCATGTACTTGAGATACATCTTGACTAGCTTACTGCATAGCTCATGCTTGTTTCCAGGAACCACTTTAGTTAGCATATCAGCACCATTCAAATCTGTATGAACCTTCTTCAACATTAATTGTTGCTCTTCTATCATCGACCTCAACCAATGATATCTAATGTCTATATTGTAACATCCCGTACCTACGTAAAAGGTGAGGACCCGAAATTTCAGCATGGGAGCATAAAGAGAAAGTTAGATAAGGCATTTTCTTGCTCATGC
>JANIJF010073848.1:0-13913 GCA_024520955.1 Erythroxylum bequaertii | reverse complement strand
CCAAAACAATATCTTCTTCTTCTTTTTATACCCTTAATAAGTGTGCAATATCTATTTTGCCCCTTGCCTAATGCCTTATGTCTTATGTCCTTAAGTGACTTGCCCATTTTGCCCTTGATACATTCTTACAACATTAATACTTAACTTTAATTAACCTATGTCATACAAATCCTACTAACCTTGACATAAATAATTAGCTTCAAAAATTAATCAATCAAATCTCATAATTTATTTAAATCATGTTTAATTCATCAAGTAAAATTTCGGTGGCCAACATTACCAATTTTAGTTTACAATATAAAATTAATATTTTATTTTAAGTTAAACTAAATCCTACAATTAAAAGACCATATATATTAATTTTATATCAAGTTAAACTAAATCTTACAATTAGAAGACGGTATAAAATTAATAGTTTATATTAAATTAAACTAAATCTTATAATTAAAAGACCGTATAAGTTGATGTAAAAAAAAGACCGTAAAAGTTAAACTAAATCCCACAATTAGAAGAACGTATTTAAACTAAAATTGGGAACCTTCCCTTGAAATTTTTTCTAATCCCTTACAAACCTAATTATTAGCCCACTTCGCCCTGGGCAGTGTTAATTGGTGGGTGCCTACCTGCCAAACTCTATATATCTACACCCCAACACGAAAATGTACACGTAGTAAGACAACTACCTAGCTAACTTCCATCGCGTCGGAACGATGGTAATTTTGACTTGTACAATATCTTAAAGGTCCCACTGCACCCTGATCTGATTGCAGTTATGCACACGTCGCCATATATGAACAGTTGATGCATGATATTCTTCACCGTATCTGAGTCAGGGATGTATATCTTAATCTCTTCTATACTTCGTCCGATGAAAACTACTTGTCTGTTTATAGCACGTCTTCATTGACAAATATGGAAAGATCTCTGAAGAATCTTACCTATATATAAACATATATTGCTTCTTCTTCTCTACAATGACGTGAAGTCCCCAGTACGGGGAACATCTATCTAAGTTCTCAAATTCTAATAGTCCGATCTTTTCCATTTCAATTCCTTGTAATAGGGGATAAGAGATTTAATGATTTTTGACATGAACCAGCTGGTTGATTTGGGGCTTTGCTTCTTGTGATAACTTGATTGGTTTAAGTTGTTGATTGTTGAGGACTAAAGATCAAAACTTGGGACAATGAGAAAAAATATACCAGAAAGGTCCAAAAATAACAATCTTACAAAATAAATTGGATGAAGGAGCAGAAAAGGTGGTCCAAGGTGTCTTGGTCGGCCGCTCATAGTGACAGGAGCATGATCAGTTTGAAATGACTGTTCTTGTAATAACCAATAGTTAGAGGACAAATGCTCAACTATTCTTCAGTTATATCTATAAAGAATTTAAGTGATGATGAGACAATTGCCAAGAGATGATTAACAGAAAACTTCCATTGATATTACTGTTGAGACTTAAACTGGGGAGACCTTAGATAATGGAGGTCGGCCATATACTTCCCAACTGCATAATTGAGCTAAGATTGTGGTCATCATATATATTTCTAAGCATGGAACCTGCACCTTTATATTTTGTATGTTAGGTAAGAAATGAGAATTTAGTTATAATGAAATTGAGGTTTCGAAATCTGGCCGAGTGTAATATTTTTTAACATATATTCTTGGTCATGAATAAGTTGCTTTTAACTAATTTTAACAAGTGCGAAATTCGTTAAGATATACTTTCAAACTTTAATACATTATAATTGCTACTTAAGAAATAAACAAGGTTAGACATGCGGACATGTATCTCAGTAAGGCATATTTCTGGGATGGAGGAACTCATTTGCAACTCCTCTTCTTTTATGCAAATCCTGAAATGTTCAAACTAAGTTGATCATGTATTTACAGATGATCAGGCCAAAAGTGACTGATCTTTATCAAATCAATTTGATATTTTATTTCCGGTACAACCCTTTCCAAATTTTACTGAGATTCAAGGGTGTTACATATTTTTGAACGATTGATTAATTTGTAGGAGACACCATCAGAGTATTTTTCTGAAAGTTAATAGTCACGTTATCACGAAGCCAATCTTGGACAAAACTTCTATGCTAGAATCTTATTTCTTCGAAAGACAAACTTCATAAGGTTTCCCAAATTTCAATTTAATTGAGAAGGAAGTACGTTGATATTATAAACATTTCCATTTCAGTGGCACTGAATTATGTTACACAATAATGGGAAAATCGTTATGTCCCATTTCCGTACTTGATCTCCCCACAAAGTTAGCCTCTTACGATCGAACGAATTTTTTTTGCATTGCATATATAAGTTATCACAACGGAAATCTTTAGATCAGTTTCAGATTGCGTAAATTTAAATTTATGCGACCACTGCTACAGTCATGCACACCAAGTGAAGATCGTAGTATCTTACCTCTAAACCTTGCCAATCTTTTAACACCTCGGTCCTCAGCCAAGATGTAGACAAATTGCCCTTCAGAGTCTGATAAATGAAGCAGAACCATTTCACATCTTGCAGGGATCATTAATTTACCACATTCAATGCGTACGTTTGTGTATCAACACCATGATAGGCTGTCAACAAGGTTGGTTAATAGCTCTATCTCAATGATCTGCAGGATATTCTGCAACTGCAAAATTCCAAAAACTGACAAGTCAAACCAAGTTAAAGTATATTGGTTTTCCATCACTCAGCCCTGAAGCATATATGTTTCTATAAGAGAATCTTTCATCTGTTCTTATTATATCGTAAGAGGAACTATTAACGCCAGTAACAAATTTGTTATGAATGACTATACATACTAACGATTTGTACTCATTTTTGCACGAATTGCTAGCTAATGTCTTTTATAAATCCGTAACTATCAGGATTCACATTTCACATCTGTGTGCCATCGATTCATAACAAAATTCTTATGGAATAACTCCTCTTATGGTTTCCAATTCCCAACTAATATAAAAATTAACATATATGTCTATTATCATGAGAAGCTAATCGGTAAACTTTATGAACAGTACCGGGGTGTCTAGTTGTTTACGATATAAATGTGTATATGTATATATATATATATGTATGTATATATAGGTCTTGCCCGTTCTCTCTCTCTCTCTAAGGGTGCAAGTTTAGTCATGTCTTCGTGCATGTTTTTGTATTTCTAGTCAGCTCATTCTATTTTCGTTTGTCGCTGGTTGTTTTCCTTGTCTAGTCATGGAACCTGAGTTTCAACGTTTGTCCATCCATAAGAAAGAAGCCAGTGAACTCATGCTTAAGGCTTCGGATATAGAAGGGAGTTGTATAGATTATGACCTGAGTATGTAGGGTCGATTTTTGGGCGAACGAAATGTAAACTTTGAGGCCATGGAAAGGACTCTTCTCAATCTATGGCGTCCTATCAAAGACTGTTCGATCAAACCTTTCGGGGGGGAGGGGCTATACCTATTTCAGTTTTTTCATGTGGTTGATCTTCGGAAAATGTTGGCCGGAGGACCATGGAGTTTTAACAATTGTATTATGTTGGTTCATCAGATGAGGGAGGGTGAGAATCCGGAGGAGGTTGAGTTTCGATTTGCTGATTTTTGGGTTCGAGTGCATGATCTCCCGCCTGGGTTTGCTTCAGAATCTTTAGCGATAAACTTGGCCAACATTATGGGTTCATTTATGGATTATGATACGAGATATAAGCGAAACTCCATTGTTCAATATATGCGCTTTCGAGTTCGCATAAACATAGCTGAACCGCTTATGAGGACCAAGCGAATTCTAAAGGGGGGGGTGTTTTTTTCGACATCTCGTTTAGTTATGAAAGGATCCCTCTCATATGTTATCTGTGTGGCATTGTCGGGCATAGTGAGTCTAGTTGTATTAAACTTACTGAGTTGCCGGAGGAGAACATCAAAAGGGAGTGGCCGGAGGAGATCCAATCAGAGGTTCGTGATCAACTTAGATTCCGCCCAAATCAGTGGCGACGCGATTCCGCGTTTCACTCACAGTTTGATAGCAGGTCCACAAATCAAGGGAATCAATATCCGATCATGGCAAAATCAAAGCATAACAGAGTAATGGATAATTATGGCTCTCATAATAGGAAATTCCAATTTGCGCTAGCTGTCGCCCTTTCTACTCCCGTACATCGTGCTGCTGAACCGAAAATGCCTGGCACTAATTCAGAGGTTGCTGCTGTCCATAAGGGAAAGGAAGACAACGTTATGATCGTTGATGAAGTCAAAAAACGTCCTCGTGAATGTGGCTACATTGGTACTAATCTCGATGAGCTGAAAGGTGGTAGATACTTAGCTTCTTCGAATGCAACCTCTAGTTCTACTGATTTATCAACGAGCGGTCTCGTTCAGGAGACCCGCCGATCGCAATGAATTGTATTGCTTGGAACTGCCGGGGCTTGGGCAACCCGCGTGCAGTGAATGCTCTAAAAGACATTGTTAAGGTTAATAAGCCTCATTTTCTTTTTCTTAGTGAAACTCTTGTTAGTTCCCATAGGATGGAGGACCTACGTATATTATTGAAGTTTGATTGTTATTTTTCTGTTGATCGGAATTGTCGTAGTGGGGGTCTCGCGCTCCTCTGGAATAATTCTAGCAATGCTAACGTCTTGGGTTACTCGAGTAATTATATCGATATGGAAATTGTTCAGCCTAATGACTTTAAATGGAGATTCACTAGCTTATGGCTTCTCGGAATCCCATAGGAAGCGAAGTAGCTGGGCACTACTTAAGGCTCTATCTCGTCGCTATACGTTACCTTGGGTTTGCATGGGAGACTTCAATAATCTTCTCTTTGTTAATGACAAACTTGGTAGTCGGGATTACCCTGCTTCGCTCATGGAGGGGTTTCGTTTATGTATTGCCGATTGTCAGTTAATCGAAGTCCCTCTTGTGGGATTTGGCTTCACCTGGGAACGGGGTAAGGGTTCGGAATCTTTGGTTCTGGAACGTTTAGATAAGGCTTTTGTCACTGCAGATTGACTTAATTCCTTTCCTTGCCACAAACTTTTTAATTTGGTAAGCTCTTATTCCGATCATAACCCAATAAAACTCTTCGCAAGTGCTGTGTTTCCGGTTAAAAGAGTCCACCGGTTCAAGTTTGAGAATACATGGTTGCTTGACAACAGCTTTCTGGAGGTTGTGTCTTGTGCTTGGTCTCAGGATAGGAATGTAGGTGTTCTGGACAAAATTTCTGCCTGTGGTGCGGCTTTAACTGATTGGCAGAACTCTCAGGACCATAATTTTGCATATCGGATCGCTATTTTAAAGAGAAGAATCGACGCGGCCCGTCAGGCTAAGGTGGATGATGTGCTTATAGTGAGGCTTAAATCTGAGCTCTCGACACTCCTTGCTCAGGAGGCCAATTACTGGAAACAAAGGTCCAAAATTTTCTGGCTTAAATATGGGGAAGTAAATTCTAGATTTTTTCACGCAGGCCTCACGAAGCAAGTGGGTTAATCACATTGAGTTCTTGGAGGATGATCACGGAAATGCTGTGTCGGATATGGATACTATGTGCTCGATTGTATTGGATTATTTCAATGGTCTTTTCACTGCTCCCTTATCCGCGCCGAATACTGCCGAGTTTGATTGTATTTCTCCGGTAGTAACGGATAACGATAATCTTTCTCTCTTGCCCCCCTTTACTATGGATGAGTTTAAAACGGCCATTTTTGACATGCACCCCGACAAAGCACCCGGCCCTGACGGTATGAACCCAGCTTTTTTTCCAGAAATGTTGGGATACGGTAGGCGCGGACATTTTTTCTCAAAGTTGCCGGTGGTTGGAGAATGGTGTTTTCTCTGCCTTGCTGAACAACACTACAATTGTTCTCATTCCGAAGAAGGATAAACCTAGTAGTATGAAGGACTTAAGGCCTATCGCTCTTTGCAATGTGATTTATAAAATCATCTCCAAGGTTCTTGCCAACAGACTCAAGGTCCTTCTTCCTCAAATTATCTCCCCTTTGCAGTCAGCGTCTATCCCAGGAAGACTTATATCCGATAATATTATGGCTACTTTTGAGATTATTCACTACATGAAGAATAAAGGGAGGGGCTCTAATGGTGATGTAGCGTTGAAGATTGATATCAGCAAGGCATACGACAGAGTCGACTGGGGTTATCTTGAATTTGCCCTGATAAAATTGGGGTTTGATGTTCGGTGGGTTAAGTGGATCATGCTTTGTGTTTCTACTGTTCAGTATTCGGTTGTGTTTAATGGCCAAACTGTGGGCCCTATTACCCCTCATTGTGGTCTTCGACAGGGAGACCCACTCATTCCCTATCTTTTTATTTTATGTGCTGAAGGGTTATCTGCTCTTTTAAGGACGACTAAGTCTCGAGGGGATATATATGGCATCACCATTTGCAGGGGAGCGCCCAGTGTTTCGCATCTGTTCTTTGCTGATGACAGCTTTTTCTTCTTTAAAGCCTCGTCGACGGAGTGTCGCAATGTTAAGCGGATTCTCGCCACGTATGAGAGAGCATCGGGTCAAGCGATTAATTATCAAAAATCGGGGGTCATGTTTAGCTCAAATACGAAGGAGGAGGTGAAGCAGGATGTGAATTTGCTTTTGGGGGTTTCGAATCCAATTGATCATGACCGATACCTGAGTCTCCCTTCTCTAATTGGGAGAAATAAAAAGCAAAATTTTGCTTTTCTAAAGGATCGGCTTAGCAAACGTATTCACTGCTGGAAAAATCGTCTGCTTTCCAAGCCGGGTAAGGAGATCGTCCTCAAGACTATCGCTCAAGCTCTTCCTATGTTCTGTATGAGTGTCTTCCTTCTCCCTAAAGGTATCTGTGAAGATTTACACAATATGATGAATTCTTATTGGTGGGGGTCTTCCTCAGGCAGTCGATCTAAAATTCACTGGGCCAAATGGGAACGGCTATGTACTCCGAAGAAGCTGGGCGGTATGGGATTTCGTGATTTACACTATTTTAATCTTGCGATGCTTTGTAAGCAGGGTTGGCGTTTCTTGTCTCACCCGACTTCGCTGCCGAGCAAATTGTTTAAAGCAAGGTATTTTCCAGATTGTAATTTCCTTCATGCTAGAGAAGGTCGGAACCCTAGCTTTATTTAGGGGAGCATTTTCTCGGCTCAACAGTTGCTGGGTAGAGGAGCTCGTTGGAGAGTGGGAGATGGAAATTCAATCTCCGTTTTTAACGATCCATGGTTGAATTTCGTAGAGGGTTTCTTTGTGTGTTCTGCTCCGTTGACAGGTATGGAGAACTTAAAGGTTATTGAGCTTTTCAATTCGGATAAACGGGGTTGGGATTATTCGTTTTTCAATGGCATTTTAGCTCCGGCTGATGCTCTGTAAGTGTTCAAAATCAATATTTCACCGTCTCTGCCTTCTGATCATTTCTGCTAGCATTTTACTAGGGACGATATGTATAGTGTTAAATTGGGGTATAGGATTGCCACTGAACAGTTCTCCTCTATTCCGGCGTATTTGATTGATGGACACTGGAATTCTCTCTGGAATGCTCAGCTTCCCCCAAAAGTTAAGGATTTCCTCTAGAGAGTCTTGTGTGACTTTGTGCCTTGTAAACAGAGACTTTTAGCTAGGGGTGTCTCTTTTGATACTTCTTGCAACAGATGTGATCGGGTTGAATCTATGAATCATGTGTTGCTCACTTGCCCCTTTGCTCGTTGAGTGTGGACTATTGCAAGTATCACTATACAGGGTGAAGACATTAAAAGCTGTATCTTTTCGATGTTAATTAGTAAGAATTCTGGTTTGGGCCATCGGATTTCTGTGATTTGTTGGAGCCTTTGGTTCCATTGAAATTTGTTGTGTTGGGAGCAAAAGGATACTCATCCAAATGCCATTATATCTTTTGCCGATGAGTTTCTTACGAATTGGAAAGAGGCCACCGATGCTTTTGGCCGAATACATTTTAATGGTAACACCCCTGCTTGTGTTCATTCTTGGTGTAAGCCTGATGTGGGATGGTTGAAATGTAATGTTGATGCTTCGATCTCGACAGGAGAAAATTGCTCGTGGTTTGGGGTTGTTCTCAGGGACGATAATGATCGGTTTGTAAGTGCTCTTTCGGGTCACATTCCTAGTTGTGTGGATGCTTATCTTGCTGAAGCTGTTTCCATCAAAGAAGCTCTGGCTTGGCTTAAGGATCAATGTCTGGATCGGATTATCGTTGAGTCGGATTGTTTAGATGCAATTAATCATCTTAATAACTCTTCCAGCAATCTGCTAGAGGTTGGTACAGTGTTGGCTGAATGTCTCTCTTTTAAAAACAACTTCCAGTTTCTGTCCTTGTGTTGGACTTCTCGGAATGCTAATAAGGCTGCTCATACGTTAGCAAGGGTGGCTTTACTACATGCAAACCGGTTTGAGTGGGATTCTATCCCACGTAGTATTGTTTCTATTCTTTCCCTTGATTGTCCGTCGCTTGTTATCAATTCAGAAGAGGTTCTACATTCGGGTAGAAAGCCTATTGGCTTTAGGTTTAGATGCTTCTTCTGGTTTGATGTTTTCGTTAGTTTAATGAATTTGATTTGATTAAAAAAAAGATTATGATAAAAGAGATCTCCCTTCTAAGAATCATTTGAAAAAAAACTAATTACTCTTTAAAATTTTTGAAAAATTCTTCTAATTTTTTAATTTTTTGAAAAAAATCTAAAACTTCCATTAAAAAATAACAAACGAATTACACAAGACATAAATATGAAAATATATTATTTGCACTAATTAAATATTGATTACATTACATTCAATAAAAATTTTAAACTTAAACTAAACTAATGAAATTATATCAAAATTAATAATTTATTATTATTATTTTAAATTATTAATTTAATTCAAGTTTAATTAATATCAATCAAATTAAGAGATGAATTAAATTGTCGTATTAATGACATTTAATTAATTGGATATAATAATGATTTTTATTGAGTTTATTATTCAAATTTGAATTCATAAGTTTTTAATAATTTACTTAAAAATCTTAATCAATATTATAAAGTTCATATTTTATAAGTTGAGAAATAGTTTATATAACAGTCTCTCTATTAATTAAGGATAAGTTTGCATATTATTAGACCCCCTCAAATCTCGTTTATCAGCAAAAATTTTACTACATTGTTATTGTTGTTGTTGTTGTGTTATGGTGAACCACTAAATTCTAGGTGTTAACAATTGTATATCGAAATACATAAATTATTAAATAAAATAAATTGAGAAAAGTTAAAGAGTTGACTTAAAATTATTTTCATATATTAATATTTTTAATTATTATAATTAAAAGTTAAGTATTTTATGTTAATTTTAATAATTAGTAAACATGTTGAAATATTATTTAATTGACTATATTTTAATTATATAAAAATAAAACATTATTTTATAATTTAAGAATAATATTCACAACCATGTTCGATATTAACAAATATTAATATTATATCATATTAGTATTAAAATTGGTACAAATTTCAATATAACACTTACATACTTTGATTTTATTCATAATTAAATTACTCGATTTAATTTCTTATTTCGTAAAACTGTTTACTTTGTATTAATATTCTTAAAATATTACTCTTTGTTATGAATCACTTATTTGAGAAGTAGGATATCTCATTATTTAAAGTACTCGGTAAAGGATTCGAGATCACCAACTTACTATATGGTCGTATATACTCAAACGGTGTCGTGCCTTGTGCAAAATCAAATGGGTCACCCTATAATTACATGTATACCAAAATCGGAATTAATTTAAAAAAATGAACTAATATTACGTCATCATAAAACCTGCTAGAGATTACGTAAAATTAAATAATTTAAAATATGATTGAAAGATGTTGTTGTTGTTTATTGAAATTTAATTAAACAATTATTAAATAAAATTTAATTGATTTATTTTTGGATTATAAGAACTTAATAAATTAAGAAAGTCTACCAATTAATTATTAAACGAATTAGTTTTTAATAATAAAATTTATTAAAATAAATTGAATAAAAAATTAAAAAATTAAACCAAAAATTTGACCAATTAAAAGTTTTACGATTGAATTTGTCGAAACCAGTGATTATTTTGTTAGTCACTTATAAATAAAATAAATTATATTATAAAAATTTTAAGTAACTTGTCAAGTTTAAATTAATTTATATAAAAAGAAAATAATCTAATTGAATTCATATGAATTTTTTTAGAATATGCGTTAAATTAAAATTGAAATTACATTTAAAATTAAAAAATTGATAAACAAATCATATTTTAGAAATATATAAATTTTAGAATCTCAAAGTGATTCACATAAAATATTTTAGCTTTGTTTTAATATATATATTGTTCCTGCTAAAGGGCCCAAAAGATGTGGCGATCCATCGGGCTTACACTTTTCTACTAGATACGACAACGTTTATCCAAAAGAGCCAAGTCTTCTAACTAATTTTTTTAAAATTGAACTTAAGAAGTTTAAAATTATAAAGGTAAAACTTATTAAAACTTAAATGCAATTGAAAATTTTGAAATATGCTCATTAATTTATAAAATTTAATTAATTAATAAACAAATCAAATTTTAATAACAAATATTACTAAAATAAATCGAAAAAGTTAATAGTTGAATTTAAAATCAATTCAATTTTTAAACAATTGTTGTAAGTTTTAAGAGGAAATAAGTTTAAAGAATTAGATAAAGGATGGTTGTTTCTGTTTTCATGTGTCACCTTGTGCCTGAGATCATCCATCTATTTATTAAATGTTAATAAATTGATGAATAGTCTCGAGTACAGGGTGACACACGAAAACATAAATAGAAAAATTAATTCCTAAAGAATTTAATAGATTGATGAATGTTCTCAAATATAAGATCACGTAAGAAAACATAAACAGAAGATTGATCTCAAAAGAATTTCGCTTTCACAAAATACTATAAGTTTGACATTTTAAAGGGTAAACAAAAAGAAAAAGGTCCAATTTCTGGTTAGTACATATTTTGGGATTGGAGCATCAACAGAGAATCTGATCTCCGTATTTTGCCTCATTCCCCAAACGTTGTACTAGAAGTTTAGAGCTACTGTCTGAAAATTTGCCGTCAAAAGTCCTACTTAGTCTAAAAATCGTACCAGAATATGTTAAGAAGGACACCATGTTATGTACGTATATGTGAAAAAAATAGTATATGATGTTCTCACCCACAAACACGACAAGACTTGATGTAAGAACCAAACCGTCAACCTGGTTTTCGCCCATTCGGAGGATTTGGTGTTGGCACACTATTATTTTTTTCCTATTTTATTTTATAAAGATTTATCTATTCAATAAATGAAACTTATAAAAATTGAAGAACCAAAATTACTTAAAAATAAAGTCATTTTGAATATTATTAAATATGGTGGAATAGAGGATTTAATCTTTAAAAATATAATCATAATTTTTTATTTAATTTTTAATCTATCCAATTTTAAATTTTTAAATACACTTTTTAACATCGTTATTTTAAAAGATTTAAATGATTAGAATAGGATTTTAAAATGAATGAATTCTAATATCAAATTTAGTTTTTGATTATTGAGAATTAAGAGAAAAAAGATTTAGGTTTAAATATTTTCCCCTTTATCTAGCTGCAAAAATACAATCATATTTATTTTTTTAAAAATGCAATCATATTTTAATAATTAGGATTCGTTCATTCTTATATATTTTATTTGCATTAATAAAATTTTTATTATAATTATAATTATATAAAATTATTATTAATCATTAAAATTTTATTATATCCTATTTTTATGTATAAAAATATATTTATAATTGAAAATCATTAATATAAATACATAAAATAATATGCTAAATTTAAAAATAGTAAAAAAAACTAAAGGTCATTTAACGTCCACAATCATATTATGTAGAAGCTCTAATAATTTATGAATTAGGTCATAACATTAATAGTTTTATTTACATATCTTTTTGTTTAATTTTACAAAAAATACATATTTTATTATTTTAATTTTATTATTTTCTTATTTCAGATCATATCATATTTTTCACTTTTATAATATTTTTAATACGAAGGAGAGCTATAGAACAAATAGTAAAAGTTACTCCTTTATACTCATAAAGTCAAAAATTTAAATCACAAAAATAGTCCCTTTATACAAATTACAAAGAGAGTATTAAGCGAGGAGTTTGTCCACAAAGTACATAAAAATATTTTTATTATATATATATATTTAGTTGGAAAAAAAGGAAAGCAGCGTGTCATAGAAACAAGTACCAGAAAGGGGATCAGATCGTGATTTACCTCCCTCACATAATGTCGGGCCGCACGGGTAGCCCAGCTGGTCATTGGGAAGGAAAGTGAGTCCAAGGTCTCGGGTTCGAGTCTCGGTAGCGGCAGTGTGGGAGTTTATCTAATGTGGTGACTCCTTGTGCGCACTGAACACTGGGCCGCCTTTCCGAGAAGCTGGCTGGGATCAGACCGTGATTTACCTCCCTCACACAATGTCGAGCCGGAGTGTGGAGGCGTCTAAGGTGAGCGTTCCACCTTTTGAGTCCAAGGAAGAGGAGCAGATCGAGTTTGGAGAAAAAGGATCAAACTCAAAAAGTCATGGAAAAGGTGTAGTTGGAGCAGTGTACTTCAAGAGGGTAAAGCTAAGCTGAAAAGCTAGGGAGGAGGTTTCCATAGTTTCACACAATAATGTGACCAAAGCTTTCACTTTCTTCATTTTTTTTGGTTATGGCACCAATAGAAACAAAGAAAGGTGGGAAAATAGGCAGAGTTTTCTGTAACTTTATGACCTAGTCTTTATCTTTCCCCCACCAAGAAAAAGGAACCTATTCTGACGTAAAGCCCATCCTATATAAAAATAATTAGAAAAAAAAGTCAATTATTTCGGTTAGTTCAATCGTAAAAATCTTGAACAGTCTAATTTTTTAGTTTAGTTTTCAACTTTTCAATTTTATTTACTTTAATAATTTTATGGGTTAATTAAAAAAAACTAAAACTTTCGCTAATTTTTTATTACAATATGAACTTTAAAAAGTAGCAATAAAATATCAAAAATTTTAATTATAACCTAAACTTTAAAAAGTAGTAATAAAATGTTCAAACTTCTAATCTTTTTAATTTTAACCTGACTTTATTTGTTGTTCTCCCAATATCTTCGGATATTCTTCTGACGCCTCAAACTACACTTGCATTATATGTATTGTACCAGTAAGTTCTTCGTTTTTTAGTTCGTCTAACTTTTTCAACTTTTCGGTTTTAATTACTTTAATAATTTTATTGTTAAAAATTAATTAATTTATTAAATATGGGTCTAATTAAATTTGAATTTCTAATTTGTTTAACAAATTTATAAATTTATTATATGCATTTAAAACATAAAAAATACTAGTTCCACTCATATTTAGCTTAAAAAAATCTGAGCTAGGTTCCACAACATAAAATAGAATGTGTCCTGATCCTTTACACAAAGCACAGGATAAGTACAATCAATAAAGAGAAAAATCCCAGGAACAAGTTAAGGATTAGTGTCTTAATGTTGTCCTCTAACCTCTCTACATCACCTTTCACTGCTTAGCTAGCCACCACACAACACACACCCCACCCACCTGTCTTTTCTTTGGGTTTGCTTTTTCTAACACCAATCAGGATTGCCGCCCATCATCATCGTCATTATCGTTGTTAATTCTTGTTCCGATGGATTAAGTGCCTATTAATTTATCATATGTTCCAACACTCATGTCATGCCTTTTGAACCATACTCCAAGTTCCTACCCTTTTGACGTCGAGGATATATAATTTTATAGGTACCCTATCAAGTGCATATTTAATCATCAATGACACATCACCCCCAATAGTGTAGCATCCCGTTACCCATGTTAGGGCTAGAATTGTAAATTGTGAAATTTTGATGAGAAATTAGGATTTTTG
>JANIJF010072786.1:0-13934 GCA_024520955.1 Erythroxylum bequaertii | reverse complement strand
GCGTAACTGAAAATGTTTATGAATGAAATTAGGCCCCAATTGGCTATTGAGATTATGATGATTGTATTACTGTGATTGAAATTATTTATGAAATAAAAGCGGCCTGATTTGGAAATTGATTTCTACATATGCTTATATTGTTTTTTTTAAATTATACTGACTTGTGAATGATTGAGTGCCCTAGCATGCCACCTTCGCGGGCACGGACTCGGATATCACTATCGATGTCGGGTTCGGGTCTTGCGGGAGTGGGGTGCTACATAAAATGTCTTAAATAACTTTGTTTTGCTTTAAAACTGTTGAGTCCTTATTGTGAGTAAATAGGCATGCCTAGAATGGTCTGCAGCTGCTTCTGTGACACTTCGGTGTCTTCTGTTATTGACACTTTGGTGTCGAGACTTCGGTCTCGTCTGTGACACTTAGGTGTCGAGACTTCGGTCTCTTCTGTGACACTTCGGTGTCGAGACTTCGATCTCTTCTGTATAAGTCCCGTTACTCGTTTCTGTAAATGTATTTAGCAGTCATCTGGTTTTGTATTCTGATATCTGTTTCATTCTGACATAAGCTGAATTATGTTCTGATTCTGAAGGGTTTATAACCTCGTATGTTATGCAATTCTGTTAATAGTAAAATATGTTCTAAAATACATTATGTCTGATTTATTGTTAAAGAAATCATTTAATGTAAATTAGTTATTACTCACTAAGCTATATGCTTAGCACGGTAGATTTGCTCCGTGTAGGTTCAGAGAGAAGGACGTAGGGATTGGGACAAGTCAACCGCAATAGCCAAAGGAGTCTGAGTTTTGTTTTGCTCAAAATGTATTTTTGAGTTGGTTTTTTGGACTTGTATATGACTGGATTTTTTTTGAAGGTTTGTAATAACCTTAATTCAGGCTAGGTTCTGAAATTATGATATGTAATGTATGATTGAGATTCTGGAAATGCATGTATAAAGTGTTCTATATGTTTTAGAATGTTTATTTTTCAATTTTATGTTTTCCCGAAATGTTTTGTACTTAGTATGTTATGTTCTGTTTAGCGTGGCGCTCGCAATATCCTCTCAGGAAGTATTAGGGCGTCACAAAAATAATTAATAATTTGTTTATAAATATTATATAATAGTTTAAAATAAATTTATTTAATTAAAATAATTTATCTTTAATTTTTATCTAATATGTAATTATTATCAATGATAAAATATAACTATATTGCCTTTAACAACCAAATATGTTTTTGTTTTTATTGAAAGAAACACAGAAAATGAAAACATAAAACAAAAACTGAAAACTACAATAAAAAAATAGAAGTCGAACCAAACAACTTTGTTAATTAAATAAAAATTTAAAAACTTAGCAATAAATTGAAAAAATCTCAAAAGGTTGAACATAATCTGTTATCCCTAATTAAAATTATTCAAGCCAATATTAAATATATGCATTAGAGATGATAATAAGGATAAACCTGAATTTAATTCTCAAATGCAAACTTAGATCAAACTAAAAATGATAGAGTTCAATTCAAATTTTAGATATAGGAGTGTTGGACTCAAAACTTGATTTGATTATGATTTAAAAACTTTTGGTATATACTACCAAATTCCTAATTATCTTGTGTCTACATTTTTAATAAATTGATTTAAATGTGCTAGGGTCACACCCGGGTAAAGAAGCCACATTCAACTTAAAATGAGCTAACATTTTTTGAATATATCTAACGCCTTAAACGACTTGAATTAGGACTCGAAACTTAGAAATTATGAATTTGATCTCACTTGAAACTATTCGGTCCATTTTAAAATTAATGAAATAAATTTAATTTGAATGAACATTAATCAAAATTTAAATTTAAAGGTGAGTCTAAATCATAATGATTTGAATAAAATAATCTCATTTTGTTAAAATTTAATAACATAATATCATTTTATTCAATAGTTTAAAAAATCAATTGACTTAAATAACATTATTTTATTAACTTTAGTAAGTTGTTTTGAATCTCGATTCGATTGAGATTTAGGTTGTCCAAACTCATTTAAGTAGGATAGGATGTTTGGTCCAAATCCAATCGAGTTTGGATTAGGATCGAACCTAAAAACAAAATCCACCTTTAACAAGTCACAGATTTATCCAAGACTTCCAAAGTAGGTCGATTGGGTAGCTAAAAGTGATAGGTTTCTTAATACTAGTTTTTCAAGTTCATCGCTTTGTTATGTATTATTAATTTGTTAAAAAAAGTATTTAAAATTCGTAATTTACAAATTATTAAGTATATTTGATAGTTTATCTAGTACGCACTCTAATATTAACAATTGCGAGTTCCACCAATATAAAAAATGGTTTACACAAGATAAATACAAGAATATGATGTTTTTAATCTTTTTCATATATCAAAATAAATTATACCTACCTATTAAGAATTAAAATCGATGCATATTACACCCTAAATCTACTACTTGTCTAGCTAATATGTATACAAATTATGTTAAGAAGTCTTAAAAGAAATTGAAGCCGAGAATTTTGAAGTATAGAATAGTGTATTGATTTTTGATGATCAATGTTGTACAACTTTTTTTTTAACTTTTACATGATTGGAGATAAGCTAAATCTATTTGAATATGATACAATATGAACTACATTATCAGATAATGCATGATTTAATTTGATTTAAGAAAAGATGATGTGTAATGCTTATCTAGACTAAGATGATATTACAACTAAAAGATTACGAGGATGAGTTGATATCAACCCCCAGTAAGCTAATATTTGAAAGAACATTTAGCTTGTGACGTAATAATAAAAAAGGAGCAGAACCCAATGGTTTGGTAAGAATGTCAGCAAATTAGTGAGAGGCCAATATATGACGTATGAACAAAGATTTCATGGCCATCAAATCATGGACAAAGTGTATATCAATTTCAATATGTTTAGTACAAGAATGAGAGACATGATCTACAACAAGAAAGGTAGCGCTAATGTTGGCACAATATAAAAGTGGTTTGATGTCAGAGAAGCCAAGTTCACGAAGTAGAGAATTAAGCCAACATAATTCAGCAACAGCTAAAGCAATGTTTCTATATTTTGCTTCAATACTAGATCTAACCACATTAGGTTGTTTCTTAGAACTTCAAGCAATTAAGGAGAAGCCAAAAAAAAAACTAGATGTAGATCTGCAACAAGACACCTACCCAGTAAACATCAAAGTAAGCTGTGATGGTTAAGATAGAAGGTTTAATTAAATCCAGACCTTGAGATTGGGTGAAAGTATAATGAAAAGCATCAATGATGGTTTTAATAAATGGTTATGAAGAACCAACCACCAAGATATCATCCACATAAAAAAGGAGAAAAGTGGTGTATGTGGAGGTGGAGTGAATAAAGAGATATGTATCAGTTCTGGAAGAAGTAAACCTAAGATTAGCAAGTTTGTGACTTAACCAGTGAAACTAAGCTCTAAGGGCTTGCTTGAGATTATAAAGAGCTTTGTGTAGGTGACACACATAATGAGGATGATGAGGATCAGCAAAACCAGGTGGTTGTTGCATAAAGACAATTTCTTATAAGTTGTCATGAAGAAAAGCATTATTAACATTGAGTTAACGAATAGACAAGTTTTTAGCCAAGGCAAGAGTAAGAATGAGACGAATGGTGGTTAGCTTGACAATTGGACTAAAGGTGTCAGTATAATCAAGACCAAGTGATTGATGATAGTCTTTTGCAACTAGGCGGGTTATAGCGGTCTAGGGAACCATGA
Organism: Erythroxylum bequaertii; assembly: GCA_024520955.1. Lineage (NCBI taxonomy): Eukaryota > Viridiplantae > Streptophyta > Magnoliopsida > Malpighiales > Erythroxylaceae > Erythroxylum > Erythroxylum bequaertii. The sequence goes on along the minus strand of JANIJF010072786.1, from coordinate 10,185 downwards.
TGGTTAAACTTTATACAAAATACCCACTTACACTTAACAATATTTACACCTGGAGGAGGGGGATAAGGGACTAAGTGTTGTTGTTACGGAGAGCTTTAAACTAATCAAGTATGGTTAGTCACCAGTGAGAAAAATTTTTTGCGTGAGTGAAAGAAGTAGGATCTGGATCAAGAGACAAAGGAATAGTGGTGTGGTAAGGAATATGGTCAGGAAAATTTTTTAAAGGTCAAGTGTTGTCTTGAGCGCCAGTGACCATTAAATGTGTAAAGGAGGATGATTATTGAGGAACAGGTGGAATAGATAGAGGAGAGGGTATTGGAGGCATAGGCGGGGGAAAAGTACAAGAGACATGAGCAGAAGGGAGAATTAGACAGTAGTGGAGGAGCAGGTGATAATTGAATTTGTAACAGTAAAGAGGGAGAGGTGGTAGAAGAGGAGGAGGAGTTTGTGTGGATTAGAAGAAATTGATTTTCAAGAAATCCAACCTTTCAGGAAAGATAAATTTTATTGGTAGAGGGGTCCAAGCATTCATATCCTTTATAATTGGAGGTATAGGTGAGGAATACATATGAGATGGATTTAGGTGTTAGTGTATCACGTCGAGTATGAGCAAGGAAAGGATAACATATGCACCCAAAACACGAAGATAACTAAGATTGAGAGAAGAGTTGAACAACAGTTCATGAGGAGATTTGAAATGTAAGGTAGATTATAGTAAAATATTTATAAGGTAAACATTAATGGAAAAAGGCTTCATATCAAAATCTTGTCGAAAGAGAGCTGTGAATAAGAAGAGTGATACCTGATTTAGTTATGTGACGAATTTTACATTCAACAACACCATTTTGCTATGGAATATGGGGACAAGAAATGTGAAAACAAATATCATGAGCGGGGAGAAAAGTAGCAAACGATCCTTTCATAAGTTTAAGAGCTCTATCACACATTGAAACATTTTAATTTTTGTAAAGAATAGGTTCTCAACAATGGTTTTAAAAAATTGAAATTTTTGTAACACTTGAGATTTATGATTGAGAGGAAAAATCCAGGTGTAATGACTAAAATCATCAATAAAAATTATAAAATATCTTAAACTAGAAAGGGATAACATAAATGATGGTCCCCAAATGTCACAATGGATAAGTTGAAGAGGTGCAATACATACTCTAGTAGATGTAGGAAAAGAAAGACAACAACTTTTACACTGAAGACATGAATTATAATGGAGATGAGTACGAGACACTGAATCTAATGTAAATAAGTTGGAAAAGATTTGAGAACATGGATAACCAAGTTGTTAATGCCAGAGGTATAAAAAAATATGTTGAGTAGCAAACAACCATGGGATTTGTGAAATTGACGGGAACCTTGAGAGGTTAGAGATTATCGTGGATGTTTCCCGCGAGAAGTGAAATCTTGGTGGAAATGTCCTTTACAACATAACTAGAAGGATTAAATTTAATTAAACAAGAATTGTCTTTAACAAATTGAGAAACAAAAAGTAAATTTGTAGTAAGGTTAGGGATGATGAGAATGTTATTTCAATGAAATGGCAGAAGATTTCATATGGAAAGATAAGGAACTTTTAGAAGTAATGGGTAAAGGAGTATTATTATTGAAAACAACTTGATCAGTACCATGACAAGGCTGAACAGTGTCGAGAATATCAGTGTTGGGTGTCATGTGAGAGGAAGCACCAGTATCTGGAAGCCATTCGGTGATTTCACTAGGGGAGCATATAGAGGAAGGTAGGGGAGGGCTAATGTTTAATGTGGAGAAGGCTGGTTAAAGTTGGGATGGGTCAGAGTGAGGATTGAAAAAATTATTTCAAGATTGCAAGCAGCTAAAAAAACAAGTGGTAGCGATATGTCCAAATTGGACATTTAGGAGATCGAGGAATGGATTTAGGTTGGTAACTATAATTAGGATTGGTGAATTGGGTTGGAATATAGGAGCTGGGCTAGTGAAATTGTGGGTTGGGCTATGCTGGTAATGGGTGGTTAATGGGTTGATGTAGGCCAAACCTACAGAAATTGTTAAAAGGCCTATCCTAGGTGGATTAGAAGGGAGACTCTCCCTATTTTGGTCATAGGTGTTGAGATGACCTAGGTTGTGCACGATGTGGATGGAGAAAACAGACCGCCTATTGCCACTGTAAGTGGAGAATTGAGAATCACGAATGCCATTTCCGGTGGGGTTTAATATAGAGACAGTAGGCATTGTTTGTGAAGCAACAATTTGGTGCAAATTTTAAAGAAGGAGGGAGGTGATTTGCAGTTCTCTATGGTGGTGACAAACAATTCATACTTTAGTGGAACGCCATTGATGGTGATTGGTGAATAGAACCAGATTAGTTGACGAGATTGGGTCACCAATTGTTGTTAGTTCTTCAGTTGTAGTGGCAATGGTTGTTAGGTAGTCGGTAATGGTGGAATCACCCTTTCTGGTGGTATGAAGATGTTAACGAAAGAGGGATTTTTAAGTTATGGTTTATTGAAGGAAATGGGTTTCCAATGCTAGCCAAAGACTCCAAGCATTGTCACATCTGAGAGCAAGGGAGGCGACGATAGAGATAAGTTTTGCAGTGAGACAAAAATATATTAATTTGTCTCGTTTTTTCCATTCTAGAAAATTTGCGGAAGGCGAGGATGTATCAGTGGTTGAGGTGTGATGCTTTGATGGTGGAGTAATGGAGTCGTCAATAAAGCCAATTAAGTCATAGATATGTAATATGAATTGAACTTGATTTCTCCAAATGAGGTAATTGTGGTTGTCAAGTGTAGTAATGACAAAGTTTGTGATATTAGTAATTGGGAATGAGGTATTGAGAGAATGCATTGTGAGTTTGATAATTAGTAATTGTGGTTGTTAAATGTTGAGTATAGCAATGTAGTAGGCTATGCGTATGGATAACAAATGTAGCAAAGGGGAAAAAATTGTGAGACTTAGCTTAGGTGGGCTCTGATACTATGAAAGAAACTAAATTTGAGAATTTTGAAGTATATAAGTGTATTGATTTTTTATGATCAATGTTGTACAACCTTTTGATGTATTTATACATGATTAGAGATAAGTTGAATCTATTTCAATATGATACAATTTGAACTACATTATCAAATAATGCATGATTTGATTTGATCAGACTAAAATGATGTTACAACTGAAAGATTAAGATTTAAGAAGATGAGATGATGTGTGATGCTTATCTAGGCTAAGATGATATGACAACTGAAAGATTAAGAGGATGGGTTGTTATCAAGTCCTTTATCATTGTCCTGTATCAAGATTTTTATAAAATAAAATTGTTGATGATAAATCTACTTAATTTATTCTCAATAATGGATTATAATCCAAATGAGCAAGATAAGATATCGATAACTTTATATGGCTTGTTAAGAAAATGAAGAGGATGAGATCCATAATCTTGTTGATGATATATCCCTAAAGTAAGAAACTTGTAAATGAATGTTGATCTATAAAAGTAAATGGTAAAGGTATATATTTTCTTTGCAATTTAGGAAACTTTAGAAAAATTCTCAAATCTTTAAAACTTTTGAAAAGATTCATAGTTTTCATTTTTTAGAAGAACTTCCTCTCTTATACTTTGTTTAAAAAATGATGATGAACAAATCAAATATTACTAATATGTAACTCAATTTAGCTCTCAAATCTAACGTAAATCAGATAAATTCAACTTAAATTAATAATTTAAGATAATTATAATAAATTATTAGTTTGATTCGAATTTACTTAATTCGGGTTGAGTTTAAAAATTAAATTGAATCATCATATAAACAATATTTGATTAGTAAAAGTGTAATGTTCATATTATGTGTATTTTGTTATCAATTTTTAACTAAAGTTTAAGAGAATTAGTTTTTCTGAAAAGCTGAAAAATAGAAGAAGAATTTTTTAGAACTTTAAATATTAAAAGATTTTCAAAAGTTTCTTAGATTATAAAAGTCATATATGTTATTTACCCTAAAAACAATTATTAAAAAACCTTGAAGTTGTTGAGTGTCTAACCTTATTTTGAGATTTTGGATGATGTGGCGGATAAGATCACAGTAGATAAATATCATTTCTAAATGATGAAGATCATATGGGAGGAATAAGGATCATCTGAAGATAGTGAAGATCTTCGTGAATATGGATGTATCATTCCTAGATAGATGTAATCTATTATCTTGTTAGTTACGATGTAGATAAATCCTATCAGACATAGTCCTATTTAGATAGGGATGTCATCTTATTAAATAATGTGAAGTAATCCAATTAGGATAAGAAGTGATTTAGCTAGTTAAGTTCAGTTAGGATTCTGACTTAGTTATCAAACTAGAGGTGTCTATAAATAACTCATTTGAGCCTTGCTCTACATATGAGATAGGGAGTGAGGCCACAACGTCCAAAAGTGAGGGAAAACGAAGAGAGGGCAAAAAGAGTTATATTCTCATCCTTGTTTGAATGTTTTGGGTTGGTTTGAGTGATTGTTCCTGAAACTTTATGAGGTAACTTGTTGTTTGAGCAGGGGGGAGATCAACAATTTCTGTAATTATTTGTCATTTTATCTTATGCTTTTTCCTCTACATTGGAGGGTTTTTCATATTAAATTTTGATGTTTGTTTCATCATTTAGTTTCTTCTTATATTTTTCTGCTGCTGTAATAAGGAGAGTTCTTTCTTGCCATTAATTTTTTAAAGAGTTGTGTATTTGTCTCCCAACAAGTAGTATTAGAGCCATCGTAATGGAAGGTAGAAATAGCTCTATAGTCAAGTTAACATTATTAAATTACTTAATATAAAGGCCCATGATAGAGGACCTTTTGTATTGCCAGGATCTCTTTGATTTATTAATGTGAACATAGGTGTAAAGGATGATATTCCTTCAAAACCTGAAAAGACATTGAAAAGATGAAGCAAAAAACTTTGGGCATTATCAGATAATGGATTGATATAAGCATAGTCAACCATATGTCTTAAGAAAAAGATTCTTTTAAGCTATGGAAGAAGCTAGAAGGGATGTATGAAAGGAAGACTGTTCATAACATAGCCTCTCTGAATAAAAGGCTTGTGAATTTGATGTTAAAGGCTCGGAAATCAATTTTAGAGCATCTAAGTGATTTACAAGACATAATTAACAAGCTTACGACAATGAAGATCATTCTTGATGATGAGCTTCAAGCTCTATTCCTATTAAGTTTGTTACAGAATAGCTAGGAAACACAGGGGTGAGGATTAATAACTCAGCCCCTAAAGGTATACTCTCTTTAGATGTAATAAAAAAGAGTATGTTTAATGAAGAAATCAGAAGAAAGGAGATTAGAGCTGATAACGTGCAAGCTTTCGTATAGGGATCCTAAAAGACATGGTAAGTCTAATAATCGTTCAAAGTCTAGGGGAGACAAAGACATGAAGATATAAGTGGAAGAAGGATAAAAAAAAGGAAGCTCATTAGGATAATGATGATGATGATAAGAGTACAACAACAACAGTTTCAAACACGAATGATAAGGTGTCACTAGTTTGTATAACTAGCAAATGCTTTTATGTCAGTAATTATGGTTTTGAATGGTTGACTAATACGAAAGAATCTTATCATTGTGTTCTAAAGAAAGAGTACTTCTCACGCTACAAGAGAGGAGATTTTTGGAGTGTAAAGATGGGAAAAGAAAGTTATGCCAAGATAGTCGGTATGGGTGATATTTGAGTTCAAAAAAATATCTGATGCTTACTAACCTTGAGAGATGTACGAAACATCCCGATCTAAGGTTGAATTTGTTATCGGTGAATGTGTTAGATCAAGAAGTTTTAAGCACACTTTTGGGGATAGAAAGTCGAAACTGTTAAAAGTGCAACGATGGTTGCTCCAGGAGAGGTATGTTACTCGTTGTACAAGATAAACTTAAATATATATGGTGGTGGAAAAGTATACACAGTTGAAGAGGAAACTTTACCAAATATGTGACATCGATGATTGGGACACATGAGTGTGAAGGGATTAAAATTGCTAGTTGGAAAATCTCTTATCCTAGTTAAGTGCTCACAATCGCTTAATCCTTGTGATCATTATTTGGCTAGAAAGCAACGTAAAGTCTCTTTTAAAAGAAAATCTGCAAGGAAGTTGGAGTTATTGGAGTTGGTGCATTTAGATGTTTGTGGTCCTATTGAGGAGAAGTCACTATGAGGTAAGATATTTTATTACATTCATTGATGATGCTTTGAGGAAGACTTGGGTGTACATGTTGAACTCTAAGAGTCAAGTGTTTGAAACTTTCAAAACGTTTCATGTTATGGTAGAAAGGGAAGCTGAGAGGAAGTTGAAGTGCCTATGAATAAAAGGGAGTATACTTCTAAGGTGTCTGAAGAATACTATACATCGCATGACATCATACATGAGAAAATCAAACCAAAGACTGCACAACATAATAGGATTATTGAAAGGATGAACAGAACCATTGTGGAGAAGGCTAATGACTACTAGAAGAGTATAATTATAAATGAGAGCTTTGTAAAAGCGAACTAAACGTTCATATTCATAATGTCTATATTACCAAAGACATTTTGGGGAGAAGTAGTCTGAATAGCAGTCTACTTGATAAATCAAACTCCCTTAGTTTTGTTGAAGTTTGAGATTCCCAAGAGAGTGTGGACTAGCAAGGATCCCACATATCATCATTTGAAAGTTTTTAGATGCAAGGTATTCAGGCACGTGCTCAAAGATCAGAGAACAAAGTTTGACTCAATGTTGATACCTTTCATCTTTATTGGATACGGTGGTAATCAGTTTGGCTTTATATTTTATGACTTAGATAAGCAAAAGTTAGTCAAAAGCTAGGACGTGTTGTTTCAGGAGCACAATAAAGGTGTTGATCTTCTAAGTGGAGCTAAATCATCATAATGTAGCTCATCAGATAGTATAGTTAGCTTTTCGCCAATTCCTTTGACTATTGAGTGGTCTAGGTGAAGAAGATGAAGTGTGTGACCAAGCACACATTGGTGGTGATCAAGTATAAGATGATATTGATGAGATACATGAACCACATCTAGATAATATCAGAGATCAATCCATTGAGGGTGAGGATAATAAGCAAGGGAGCAATAGGATACAACAGTTAATGAATCACAACCTTGAAGGATGATAGGAGAGAAAAGGCCTCCTAGAAGGTATCCTAGTTCTAAGCACCTGTTACTTACTATTAAGGGGGAGCTTGAGGAAGTGTAAGAGGTTGCATTTTGTAAAAATGTTAGATATCATTGGTTGAGATATATGATAGAAGAGCAACAATTAATATTAAAAAAGGTTCATACAAATTTGAATGGCGCCAATATGTTTACTAAAGTAGTTATAAAAAATAAGAACGAGCTTTGTTGTAAGCTTTCCAAGATGAATCTCAAGTAAATGATGAAGAACAACTTGTCCTCCCCATATTTGGGTTAGAAGGGGAGATTGTTAAGTGTCTAGCCCTATTATGAGATCTTGGATTATGTGGCGGATAAGATTATAAGAGATAGACATCAGCTCTAAAAGATAAAGATAATGTGGAAGGATCATCTAAAGATAGTGGAGATCTTTCGTGGATATGGATGTAGCATTCATAGATAGATGTAATCTCTTCTCTTATTAGTTGCGATATAGATAAATATTATCAGATAGAGTCCTATTTAGATGAGGATGTCATCTTATTGGATAATGTGATGTAATTTGATTACGATAATATGTAATTTAGCTAGTTGAGTTCAATTAATATTCTGACTTAGCTATCAAGCCAGAGATGCCTGTAAATAGTTCATTTAAGCCTTACTCTACACATGAGATAAATAGCATAGCCGCAACGTCCAAAGAGGATTATATTCTTATCCTTATTTGAGTATTTTGGAGTTTGGCTTTAATGATTATTGACTGTGATATCAATTTAAGTTTCAATTGTATATGAAACTTTGAGACAACTTCTTATTGTGAGGATGGGGGTCTTTATCAATGTTTTCTGTAAATCCTTATTAAGTTTAGTGAATTTAATTTTCGATTTGTCCCATGATTTTTTCCTCTACATTGGAGGATTTTTCACATTAAATCTTGGTGTTTGTTTCAACATTTATTAAATCTTGGTGTTTGTTTCAGTGTTTAGTTTTTTCTCATATTTTTATGTTGTTGCAACAAGAAGAGTTCTTTCTTATCGTTAATATTTGGTTGATTTTTTAGAGAGTTATGTATTTGTCTCCTAACAGAATTGTCTAACTTTCCAATTTAGTTTTTAAATTTTTAGCTCGATTTGCTTTAATAACTCTTATTGTTAAAAATCGATTAGTTTATTAATTAATTTATCAATTTTTGTAAATTAATAAATTGTTATAAATTAAAATAAATCAACTAACTTTTATTTAACAGTTTATTTTTTCAATTAAAAATTTCAAATTCTTCGATAAATAAGGACAATATATTTTAATCAATTTTAAGACAGTCTAATACTAGTTGAATCTTTTAAACTTTAAACCTCTTATTTTACTGGTTTAACTTTTGGTCTGATTTTTCAAACTAAAAATAAAATTTAATGAATGTTTAACAAAAGTTAACATTTCAAAATTAAGTAATGAATCTAATTCAATCTAACCCCATCTATAGTAGATTTTATATGCCAAACCTACTAAGGCCTTCTAATTAAAGATTTTTTTAAATAAGCTTTTTAAATAATTCAATGTTCAATAGAATCTCTGGTACAAAGTCAACGTCTTAATAGCTGGGGAGAGGTCATCTTATTGTATTGCGACAATGACAAGTTGGAGTATGTATGGTGTTCCATTTTCCAAGTTACTATTATATCGTTCGGTTATCTTGCTATTCCTGTGTATTGGAAATTTGGAATACCTTTTCATTTGTCCTCTTTAGAGCTATCTTTCGTGTCTTGGCCGACGGTAAAATTGTCTATTGACAAGAGTGAGTAGGGAGAGAGCCTATGAGTAATGGAAACACTACCAAATGCATTTGTCTTCTACTTTATCTATGTCTTGCCTACCTTCTAGTGTTAAGCATATTCTATCTAATCGTATAGAAAATCTTGTAGAGATTACCCATGTTCTTATAGAAAATCGTGTTTGTGAGTCTTCTTTACCTTTGTTGAATCCGTAAAGTATTTATTCTCGTTATCATTCTTAGATAACAAGTATACGTACTATTTTGTCTACATCTCGCCCAAAAGTAAAAGAAATCATCCAGAGTTTCATATTGGAATAGTTTGGCCTCAGATCTATAACATTAGAACAATATGTAAAGCTTGAAACCCAAAGGAGCTGATCTCTCTTTGGAGAGAGCACAATCATATACATCTACATGTTGGAGTTATACGCCTTGTTCTCATACTTCATGGAAGAAAGGGAATACGTGCTACAGCCAGGATATCTCTTCTCGACATTGCCTATACAACGTACCAGAATGTTTTGATTCATACCTTGCTGACAACGCTCAATAATGGAAGTGTCATACTGACGATAGCACCTGATTTCAACATCAGGTTGGATGATCCCGCTTTGTCTAAACGTTTGCAAGTTCATATTCAGATCACTGGACCAGATCAAGATCCTACAACCATCACGGCTACCTTACATCACCAGATGATCTATTGTCTACAGAATCATACTATAGACCTCAACTTTCCAAATTCTACTTTGGATGCTCTTTACATGGTTATTGATTGTTCCAATGATCAGACTACTATCATTCAGATTCTGAAGCAACTACCAACAACGGAGCTTGAAAAGTTGATGCCTACTGAATGGATCACCAATTACCAAAAGGTGTTCCATAAGCCTCATCGACACTCTTTTCATACAACAACTCCTCCGATTCTGAAGACATAAAAAGATGGAACGTGAAGTCCATCTATGTAAAGCCCAATGAAGAACCTTCTATATCTGGGGCTATATTTTTTATCTAGCCCGTATTTTCTCATACGGAAGGTAAATCTGGTCCTATTTTCGATTATTTCAAATCTAATAGAAATCCAGTTTATGTTAGTCATCATCGTGGACACTTTATATGGGATGTCGATCTATTTATGTGCGAACTCGACTGTAAAGTCTGTCTCAATCCTGAGTTAGACAGTGATGATGATGATGAGTTATCTTTCATTTCAAGGAAGATAAGACGAATGTGGAAGAAGAAGCCATGAGGAAACTCAACGTTCAAAAAGAA
>JANIJF010072500.1:0-13939 GCA_024520955.1 Erythroxylum bequaertii | reverse complement strand
ACAAGTTTCTAGCAAGGATTTGAGGTGGGTAATATGTTTATATTTTGAATTATAAGTTATGTATTGATTTTCGAAAAATCAAGAAAGTGAAAGAAAAGGGTTTTCGAATTTTATTATTTCCGAATGATTTGAAAAATTTTTACAAAGGGAAAAATTTATTGTTTTACATGATTTGATAAATTAATAAAATTTCTGAAATTTATTATGCTTGAAGGATTTGTTAATTATGAAAATTGATACATTTGTGCATTTATTATTTATGAACGAATTTGATAAATTATCAAAAGTGTTGCATACTTTGTTTATAAATGGTAGTGAATCGAACATGTTTTTGATTGTTATAGGATTTATTGATGAATTGAGATTGCATTTGAATTGCCATATGAATTTATGTGAAATTGTAAATATCAATGTGTCTAGTATGACACGATATGAAAATATGAAAACTAAGTTTTCAAAATGTGCCTTCGGGCAATTTGATTTTCATGTGTGAAATGTGTTATATGGGTTATATGCGTATGGAAAACCATTTGTGAAATTTATTTGTGTAGTTCTTGAAGAGTTTTTGAGCTAATAAAATATTGTCTCTAATTTGTCTTCCTTTGTTGAATGCATCTTAAGATAGACTAATGAGATTACTAAGTACAACTTTGAATCGTATGGCTAGGAGCTTGGAAATAATCGTGTAGATAGTATTCAATAATAAATTGTTCTAAAGTTTTTCGAAGAACTTAGATTGGGGAACTTTGGGATAAGAGTTATATAAGTTTTGTTTAGTTATTTAAGCAATTTTCCTTTGTTAAAACTCAAGGATAGCATTTGTGACTATTTGCTTAGTAAGCCTCCGAGTCTTTTCAAAGAAGAAAGTATTAAGGTCATCAAAGCCAAGTGCTTTATTAGGTATGAAATTAAAGAGGACTTTCTCCACATTTGATTCATTGAAAGGTAAGAGCAAATTTTTATCATCAAAGCTAGAGATCCTAATAAACATAAGAGACTTAAGAACTTACAGAGAAAAACAACAAAATGATGCAATGGCTAGGGAGTTGGAGAAGTAATCATAAGGTACCATAAATAAGTCCTCTTGAGGTTGTACCAAAGCACAATTTGAATTTTAAAAGGGGACAAGTCCATCAAAACTTTTCCTTGAAAGGAATGATTTATGAAAGAAGACAATATTCTTATCACCTTTAGTTAGCCATTGAATCTTTGTTTTTTATTTAAGGATTAAATAATTGACTTCTAAAGCTCTTATGTAATTTTATGGAGCTATTCTCTTAGCTCCTTATTTTGATGAATCTGTGGGTTCTTTATAGAAGGAATGTTATGCCTTTAGTAAGGTAGCCTTAGTAGTAGATACAACTTGATTAGTGTTACCATATCTCTTAAAATTAAGTTTCTTTAGCTCCTTATTGACTATATCAAGTTTTCTCATACAAATAAATGACTTGAATCCTTGAAAGTCAAGTCTCCATCCATTTCTAACAGTACTTTAAATCCCTCATCATCTTTCAAGTATTTGTTGAAACAAGAGAGAATTTTCTTCTATTACTTCAAGGTTAGATCGTTAAGTTCAACAAGAGAGTGATATGAGAATAAAGGAAAGTTGAATACATCTTTGTTTTCTTAGAAAGTTCTAAGCCATTGGCTTTTAGGTGCTATGCCAAGCTTTTTTATGAGGAACTACCTTCCTTGTTTCTTATTATTCAATGTGTAATATTATCCCTCCATATTAAGATCAGTTACTTATTATTGACTCATATAGTCTCTTAAGATCATCAAATAAATTTCTAATGCATGCATTCCCTTTAACTTTAGATTGATGCATAACGTTATTGAATTCTCTATGTATCAACTAAGGATTATTTATATTAGGTTGAATATTCAGCTACCTTATCCCATAAAGAGCTTTTTTGAAAAACAAAATTGAAAGCATAAAAAAGGTTACATGGAAACTAATCCTTTCCCTCAAAAGACTTACAAAAAAATGGATCAGTGGGTCAAGGGGCCATTGAACAACTAGAAAAATCCCAATATCGCTAGAATGAAAAAAATGATGAATTTTAACTCTATCAAGGTTAATAGCTAAAAAAAATTCTACCACTATATTGAGTGTTATGGTTGGTTGTGATGGTCTAGTGGTTTTGAAGGAAGTTTAATTTTTTGTAACAATTCTTCTTCATCATTGTTTCCTAATAGTCTAATTAAGAGAGGTTTAATGTCAATCAAGTAATCTCATAAATTTTGTTATCTTTTAAGGCTATTGAGCCCTCTAACATTCCAAAAAAGTATAGACATTAAGAGGAAGTAGAGGAGTTAGAGTTATTATCCTTGTTCTTCCTTTTAGATTCCCCCCTTATAGCCATTTTGAACTCTTTACTAGAGTCACAAACAATAGTTGGTGTGTTATCAGGTGTAGTAGCTTTATAAGAGGGGGAGAAGACTTTATAAGAGGGGGCACTAAGTAAGATGGTTTGTTCCCCTAATGATAATGAAGGCTCATTTTGTTTATTATCAATTGAGGTTAGGGATTTCAAACTTTTATCACCAAGAGGTGTTTCTCATATTTTGGAATTATGGTAACATAATTGCCCATCCTTGAGGCATCTGAGGCCTATGAAGTTTCGGCACTAATTGTTATATTAAGCTCATATTTTCTATTGTGTTTATTCCCTTTTGGTGGGGCTTTACGATTTATTAGCTTCTAATAATCACCTCTAGTAAATATCTCGCTAGTTGGAATCCATTTCCCACCTTAGTGCAAAAGATTTAGTCTTTAATACAAAGTCTTGAATTACCTTGTCAATATCCTTAAGTCTCAAGATAGGAATCTAATCTAGCAAGTTTTAGCATATATTAACAATGGTACAAATTGTTATATAACTTACATGCATTATATGAGTAGTAGCTTCAACTATATTTATTGGTTTATCAATAAAGCTTGTCAACTGACTGAGATCTTTAGTACTTTAGTATTCCAATAGGATGTGGTGAATGTTAATCCATATAAGGACTTACTTCTACTTCAATTTTTCAAGATGTATATCTAGTCTCTATTTCTAAAGAAAAAAAGGGCTTACCATTAATATGTTAGCAACCATTATAAATGATATTTATGCACTTGATTCATTGTCAAATTTGAAGAAGAAGAGATTCTCATCATTCTCTAAATCTCCTTCAAACTTAATTTCTTCCAATGAAAAAGATCTCAAGAGTCCATTAGATGAGAAGTTAGATGATTATCTAAGAAAAAAATCAACTAGAGTATATCCTTATTTAGAAGATCCTTTTATAAGGACATCTACTATAAAACAACGATAGAGATATCCTCTAACAAGGAAAGAGAACAATAGTGAAGGTCCTAGAAGGGAGAATCATCTCTTAAAACATGTCATTATGAAAGCTTAGGGGATGAGGATTCCAAAGGAGTATAACTAGGTGAGTCTTCAACAATGGTTGACAGTGAGTTGATAATTGTTAAACTAAGGAAATAATTTTTAAATTAAGGAAAGTTCCAATCAGTGTTTTAATGATAACAAAACATAATTACAACTAATGTGTTTACTATTTTGATAAAAAGAAATATTGAACAAAATAAATCCATAAACTAAAAAGATATTGTATGAAGTTCATAAAGAAAAGTTGAAGTTTGCATTTGATGAAATGAAAAACAAAATAAGAACAAAAGAAGATCAAGGCTTATCAAGGTTATTTCACATTTTTTAATTATTTATAAGCTCACTTTGTTAATATGATGATCTAAAACTATACATAATTATTTCATCTTACTTTATTGCATGAGTCTTTATATTCATCAAGAGCCATTGGAGCTTTCAATTTTAATATAAAAGGCTCTTTATCTTTCAAAAAATCTTCGGAGAATATTTGAAGAAGTGTTTTAATCCTAATTGGATTAAACAAATTGGTTTTGAGTATTTTAAGTGCTAAAATCATGTTTTTAGGGTGATTGTTTGACCTATATAGGTTAATAGTCAACTAGTATAGGTTAAAGTTGTTAAATTTGAAGTATTAATAGTTTGTTGTAAAATTGGTTGATGTATTGGTCGACTAGTATGTCACATTGGTTAAATAGTATCCTTTACTAGTTGACCAGTGTCCAACATTTAGTGAATATGGTGTTGTAAATGCATACTAATCGACTAGTATAATGTGTCAAATATAGTCGTTGTAATAGGTAGCTCTTAGCTCAGCTATTTGGGTCCCAAAAACACTATAACTAGGTGTTATCTTTTTTTTGAAAAAATTAAATTGAATATATTAAAAATAGTGGAGACAGTTAAGTGCAATACAAATTAAGGAGAGTAATCATACTCTCCAATTACAAAATGGCAATGTAAATGGCAAACAAACCAAATGCAATTGTTAAACAAAGAGATAATTAACAAGCATTGGACGACAACATATCAAGAGCCACTACATAAAGAGTGGACAACGTGTCAAGAGCCTAAGAAGGTTCTAGATGGTAAAATGAGTAAAAACACCCACTTCTCTGTAGATTAATGATTAAAATCTTCCCCGATTAGGGCTGGAATCTTCAGAGCCAATGGAAGTCACTTCTTGTAACAACCAAGCCATAGGTGAGAAATTCTCTTTGGATGCTTCTTTCCTTGCTTAAACTTCATTTAATTGGTTATTTCATGTCTGCTCAGGCCATATTTGAGTTAAGGACCTCTAGAAAAGCTCCTATTTTTGGAGATTGCCAACCTTTTATTAGTTAGCATTAAGAAGGTTTTAGATGTTATATATACACATTTTAAAAGAGATTTTTAATCATTTAAGCACTATTGTGTCATATTTGTGTGAGTGAGCTATTTTGGAGTTAGCAAATAATAACGTAAGGTACTTTAAGTTGTAATATTTGGTTAGGGCAATGTATTACTATATTTGGGGGTAATATAATTAAGATTGAGGTTCCTCTTCACCTTAGAATAAGATTATAATAAGGGTTCCTCTTAACCGAGAAAGATTGTATAAAGGTTTTTTTTTCACTTTGAAAGAAGAATTATAATGGAATTCCAAGAGGAGTCTTGGGAGTGGATAATAGGTAAGAGATTTTGCCAAACCACTATAAATCAGTTTGCATTATCCTTTCCCTATCTTTTTTAAATTAATGTTTAACTGTTTGATAAATTTATATTAAAAAATTTCCTCATATTTATTATTAATGATTATTTTTAATTGAGTATATTAGTTATAGAAATTATTGAATTTTGTAAACACTCAATTCACCACCTTTGGGTGCTATTAAGGACTAACAAGTGGTATCAGAGCTAGTTTAATAGGCTAGTATTTCTAATGAAATCTTATATTAAAGATCATAATGGCTTATTTAGGAGCATCATCATCGTCTAACCAAAAGGGATAAAGCATTAGTAGACCACCTTCCTTTAATGACAATGATTACCTTTATTGGACAACTAGGATGAGATTTTTCTTAATATTAGAAAGTGTGGACCTTTGGAAAATAGTGTCAAATGGTCTTTATCCCTACTAAAATTATAGATAGCAAAAAAGTACCAAAATTAAAGAAAGAATGGTAACCTCAAGATAAGAGAAAAGTTTCCTTGAATAGAAGCCACATATCCTATTTTATGCATTAGGAAGATTGAATTTAATAGAATCTCTAAATGTGAAATGACTCTCGACATTTGACATACTTTAGATGGTACACATGAAGGAGCCAATCAAGTAAAAGAGAGCAAAGTAAGCATGCTAACAAATTAATATGAATTGTTTCAGATGAAGTATGACGAAATCATTCCTAGCATGTATACTAAATTTATTGATAATATTAATTCTCTTAAAGGTCTTGAAAAGGCCTATACTAATGTTGAAATGGTAAGAAAGATGCTTATGTGCTTCCAAAGATGTAAGAAGCTAATGTGATGGTCATATAAGAAGCCAAGGATCTAAAAATGCTATCATTAGAGAAAATTATTGGATTTCTCCTCACATACGAAATGATGCTCTAAAAGACACAAGAGAATATAATGCTTCCAAAGAAAAAGAATTTAGCATTTAAAAACTTAAAAGAAGATTCGTTAAAGAGGAAGAGACATTAACTAGTGAAAGCGAAGAAGAAGAAATTGGCTTACTTACTAGAAAATTCAATAAATTCTTGAAGAAAAAAAATCTCTAAAAGATACCTCTAACATTATTTGCTTTGAATGTATAAAATTGGGCCATATAAAGTCACATTGTCCTCATCTTAAAGATAATAAGAAATATAAGAGAAAATTTAAGAAGAAGAAGAAAGACAAGAAGAAAGCATTTAAAGCATCAACTTAGGATGACATAAGTGAATCTAAAAGAGAGCATTTGGAAGAAACATATACAAATGACCATGGACCATCCACATCCAAACAAACATATACAAATGACACATTCACTAGGGCTCAATTAAAGAGAAAACATCATGCTTTCATAGATGGCTCACAACCTAGGTATAAAGTTCAATACTCTCAATGAAAGAATAGGCAAAATTTTTATGATAAAATGCAAACCCACTTTTACCCTTATAGAAGCATGCATTAAACATTTATTCATAGTAGGCATTATACATATAATTATGGTAGGAATTTCACCATCTTAGGAAACCATTCAACACATTTAATATCTAAAGAAAACTTCCTTATTATGCATACGCGCATAGAATTCCAACCAATGAATTTATACATCATCATTACTCATATAATATGGTATGTCATTTTTATGGTACATCTAGACACGTTGATAAGTTTTTCTTTATCAAACAAAGGATGGCAAACAAACCCTTAAAAGTGTGGGCTGAAAAGAAGAAGGACCCCACAATTAAGGAACAAAGTTTATTTGGGTTCTTAAAACACATTGATTAATTTAATTTGTAAGGGTATTAGGGGAAAAAAAGCAAATGGTATGTAGTAGAGATAGTAATTATTGAATTGAGTATTATGGATGAGTTCATGCATTTTATCTTAATGAATCTAACCTTGTCACCTTCAAGAAACTCTTGAAGATGTTATTGTAGGGTATGGAGAATTCATCCACTAAAAAGTTCTCAAAAGAGACAATTGTTGAACTAAGTGTGAGAAATGAGAAGGATGAGAAGCCTCTAATAGATTGTAAACTTGAGAAGATTTTTCATTCAAATTTATCATAAGAAATATTTAACATGAGGTAATTATTAACTCATAATTGAAATATGTGATAACTTGCATTTGTATATGAATTTGAGTATAAACCCTTAGGGATGATTGTTTGTGTTTGAATTATGAATAAAGTTTTAATAATTATTTTTAAAGTGTGAATCATAGTACCTAAACTTAGAGTTCATTGTACAAAATGAGGACATTAAGTTAGAATTTGCATTAATTAGTTAATTATTCCACTAAAATTTTGAATAAGGATAATTGTTAATTAGCAAAGAATTAGGTAAGTTTGATGTAAATTTTATAAGATAAAGATCCCCCTTCATTTTCTTGATTGACTTTGTGTGTTTGAAGTCTCTTTTAATGTTTGTGATAATTATTGATTGATATTACTATGACCTTTTAAGTGTTTTGATGTCTGAATTTGGGTTTTTAAGTTATTTTTTAGCTTTTAAGAACACATTAGTTGAATGATGTCCTAATATGGTCAACCAGTGTAATCATAATTCTTGTTTTTTTACCTGTCCAGTAATTTTGTTCATTGTTTGGTTAAAGGTTTGGTAGTCAAGTTAACCACATTGGTTAACCAATGTCTTAGAGTATTCGACCAATTTCCCCTTTTCTAAGAATTTTCATAGTTTTAGTGAGTTTGTATGGTGTTCTGGTCAAAATTTTGGTCATCCAATTACTCATACTAGTTGACCAATGTGTTAGGGTGGATGACCAATATCCCCTTATTTAGTCAGTTTGTAAATAGAATGGATTCATGTACTAGTCGACCACATTAGTCATTGATTGACCAGTATAGCTTTATGATCAACTAATATCGCGAGTTCAAGGCAAAATTTTAGCCTTCTCCTCTTCTATTCAAACTACTCTATATATCCTATTTAAGACAAAATATGGTCGATTGGTATAGCCTTGTGGTTAAACAATCATTATCTAAGGTCTATCCCCTTATCTGTTTTTTTTTATTTTTCATCTCGTATGTTCATATTTTCAAAATCCTAAACGATTCACTCTTTTCCTTAAAAAAACATCATCCCCTATTTGATAAAAACCTCATTAATTGCATTGAAATTTTGTTATTTTTGGGTCTCAAATTTGGGTTTTTCAATATTTTCTTAATTAAAAGTCATCTTTTCACATTGATGCCTTTATATTGAAATTGAAAAAGGAGTGGAGGTTGTTTCCCTTACAATTATACCGATACATCTTTAATTTTGTTCAATATTCTTATTTTAGGTACTTTTCATGTTTCTATCTTAAAAATTTTTAAGCATTCAAAATTATAGATTCTTTTATGAAATTGATTTTTGGATATTGCAATTAAGGACATCTCTATCAAAATTGACTTTTTATTTTGAATCCTTAAATATTCAATAATATTCTTTAATGAGAAAGTTTATCATTCTTAATAAAGTACATTTTGCTTATTTATACCAAGTTAGTTTGAAGCATGAAACTTGACATTTTGTATTTTTAGATAATGATTTCTCTTTGATGATTCCAAAAGGAGGGAGCAAGATCGGTGATATTAGATTTAGGGGAAGTAATAACATTAATAAGGAGGGATAAAATTTAGTAGGAGTAAATGTTTTGCCATTTTTGTATTTTTTACACTTTACATGATATGCTTGAGTAAATTTATGATACCTACATGTATCTATATCTCTTCGAAGCTAAATATCTCTGATATTCTTAATATTGAATTATGCTCTTCACATTTAATTATGTTTAATGAATGAATTAAGGGGAACTAATCACTATCTTGATCAAAACTTATTAAAAGAAGATCAAGGCTCATCAAGGTCATTTCTTATTTTGTATTATTATCTGTAATTTTACTTTATTAATTTGATGATCTAAAAGGCTCACTAATCATAATCATTTCACAAAACACTATAAATAGGTTTTTTTCTCATAGGATTTAGCATTAAGAAGTTTTAGGTGTTGTATATACACATTGCAAAGAGTTTTTCAATCATTCGTCATTGTGTCATATTTGTATGAGTAAGCCATTTTGGAGTTATCAAGTGATAAAATATATTACTTCACGTTAAAATATTTGGTTAGGGCATGATATTATTGTATTTGAGCCAATATAAATGATATTGAGGTTCCTTTTTTACTTTAGAAGAAGATTGTAAGAAAGGGTCCTTTTTACTGAGAAAGATTGTACAAAGGTTATTGTTCGCTTGAACAAAGAATTATAGTAAAATTTTAAAAAGAGTCTTAGGAGTGAAAGCAACCAAGGATTGTTTACTGAACCATTATAAATTAGTTTGTATTATCTTCTCCCTATCCTCTTTAAATTATTGTTTAAATATTTGATTAATTTATATTAAGCAATTTCCTCATGCTTATATATTGATTATTATTAATTGAGTATATTAGTTATAAAAATTGTTGACTATTGAAAACACCGAATTCACCTCCCTTAGGTGCCATTAGGGACTAAAAATAATGATAGAGGGATGTGGAGGACACAAAATAGGAGAGGCTTTACTTGGTAAACTAGGAGCTTAAGTGTTGGTAGAGTAGGGGGAAAGTTGGAAGAATCTAGGATGGTTTGGTTAAAGGGTAATGAGGTTTTGGACATGATGCAAGAAAAAGAAAAAGAACAATAAGGTTAAGAAATTTTAAAAAGTTGTTGCTATATACGGAAAGGGAGGAAACACTAAAGCAGTAGAACTTAAAGCAAAAACGGAGACCAAGGATAGAGGACGAGAGAAGATAATGGTTCAACTAAGACAAAACTAAGATTTAAGGGTAGTAAGAGCCAGAAGGTGTATACGTAACAGCAAAGCAAAGAGAGAGAGAGAAGAAGGAGAACTTGAAGATCAACAAAGAAAAATGGTGATAAGAAAAACCACCAACCAGATGAAACCAAATTAAAGAATCCAAGTAAGTTTAAATGTGGAAAACATAAAGACACAAAAAAAAAAAGGAAGTAGAAAATCATCCTAAAAGAATCCAAGTAAGTTTAAACGTGGAAAACATAAAGACACAAAAAGAAGGAAGTAGAGAATCATCTTAAAGAAATCATGGGAAAAAAGGAGAGAAGGAACTTATTACTCTCCATTTTTGTCTTAAATACTTATATTTGTTGCTAAACATCTTTGTCATTTTTTTATACTAGTACATATTTAAGATAATTTCTTAAACATTCAAAACACTTGCATTCATTATGAACTGAGATTGAGGCCTGCATTCATTAAAAGTTGAAATGCTTTTGAAAATAAAAAAGCCACTTTCTTACTTACAAAATGATATCCTTCAAATTAAAAGTTTACAAAAGGTCAAAAATAAAAATTTCAATAATTCAACTAACTAAATATTGATTTTAGTATTTACTTCACGAAATTATTTATAACTATAAATCAATAATTTCTTTTCAAGTGATACAATTAGCATAATTGTTCACGTCTTAAATCATAAGTAACAAGTTTTTACAGATCGTATAAAATATATTCTTAACTAATTGTATGCATAGTAATATCTAAACAATAAAAATTTATTTAATTGTATAATTATTTATGAAAAATACAATACTAACAAGACAAAAAGTGGTTTATCCAATTCAATACTTGTATTAGAAAGACCTAACTTATTTCCAAAAGCTAGCTAGAGAAGGGGAGGTTTTCATGCTATTATAAATTCTTGAATGTTCTCATAGTTGTACAATGTGAGATTCCTGACACCCCCCTCAGTCCAGAGCAAGATTGGACATCTGATGAATATATTAGGCTAGGAATTCCACATCGGACAATTATGAAATCATTCAAGAATTTATAATAGTGTGTAAACCTCCCACCCTCGAGCTAGCTTTTAGGGATGGGTTACGTCTTTCTAACATGGTATCAGAGACAGTTTGTCTCGATGGTTTGGGACAATGCCCAGTTATGTCACTTTGTCCAATATATCCATCAGATGTCCAGTCCTGCTCTGGACTGAGGAGGGTGTGTCAAGAATCCCACATCGGACAACTATAAGAGCATTCAAGAATTTATAATAATGTGCAAACTTCTCCCTCTTGAATTAGCTTTTGGGTGTGAGTTAGGCCTTTCTAACAACTTAAGATATGTAGAGTTATATGTATTGGATTTTTGATAGGATTTCCAAAAGTTTTTGACGTGTTGTTTAGGTGAACTAACCCGTAATTATAGCACTAATTGGAATTTATATGGCTGGAGATTGATATTACAACAGAGAATTAATTTCTATCAAACATAACTAATTTTAAAAGAGTAACTTTAAGTTTTTTGTATCATATACGTTAACATGCAAATAGAGTAATATTTAATATTTTCAATTTAAATACATATTGATTTGCCCTTCACCGTCTAGATTCCACCAAGTCCCACCTGCACATGTATGTACCGTGATAAATTTTCAAACGTGATTATTGGGGCCTCCAGAAAAGATTCTTAAACAGTAAAATCACCTAACTCAATCCTGATTAGTCCACCTGTTTGGAACTTTCAATTCTTAAGCAGTATAATCACTTGCCTTAATCCTGATTAGTCCGTCTGCTTGGAGCTCCCGATCTACAATGTAGTCATAATTGGCGACCGACGCTGCCTTTCTAACCACAAGCGTCACCTTTGGCCTTACTTCTCTAATCTGCAAAAGACAAATTACACAAGAAATTACATGTTTATCATTAAATCTTTTAATATATACTTAATGGTCTTCATCAATCATACTAAAATTATGAAACTTAATATACCACTAACCTCTGGACTTCTTTAGACCATAGATTCCCTTTAACAATTTGAATACATAATTCTCTTGTCGCTTCTCGATGAAGCCTAGTGGTTGTTTAACCTAGAATTCTTCATTTAAGAACATATTCTTTACATCCATTTAATGTAAATTAAGATTCATTCTAACTACTAAAGCTAGAAATAGTTGAACTAATGTAAACCTTATAACAAGTGAGAATGCTCCCCTATATTCAATCTTTCCCCGTTATGTGTATCATATATTTTGCCACTAAATGTACTTTTCATCTTTCAAAGCTATCATAAGTCTTTTTATCAACATTTAAGAACTTATTTGTTCTTAATAGCTTTAAGTCCTTTAAAAAGATTAACCAATCCTTATACATATTTTGCTTGTTAAATTCCATCGTTTGTTTTCTATTTATATAACTCACTTATTCTAACAAAACTAGATAGAGCTTTTTTATATTTCTTGACTCGTTATTTTCTTGCGGAACTATCGAAAAAGGTTTTTCCCTTTAACAATTTTTTTTAAGGAATTAATCCACCTACGATCTAGGCATAATTAAAAATTTTGATAAATATATCTCTTTACTCTCATTTTGCTCCCACTCGAATCAATAGTTATAAAGAACTCCTGTTAGGTTACAATTGTCATTAATCAGAAATTAATTCGTCATCTCCTAAATTGCTCTCACTTGGATGAATTTTATCTAATTGATTTTGCATTACTGGATGATTCTAATTCATGATCCTATATATTGATAAATTTTGAGCTGTAATTTCCTAATTTATAAAATCATTCTCTAAGAATGTGATATCATGCGACTCAAATTTAATCGCTTATTTATTACTTCATTCATCTTTGGATATATACCTTTTGAAATGTTTAAAATATCTTTTACAGATGATGTTCTTCCTTATGGAACCTAATTTCGTATATTTATGTGAGGGACCGTGAATGTAAGTAATAAACACATTCTCATGAATTGAGATGTGATAAATCATACCTCTTACTTGTCTATATCTCATACACTATTTTAGGAATTGATTTAATAGCCACTCGATCAAGTTCATATTTGATCGTTAATAATACACCATCCTAGTAGGTGATAGACAAATTTGCTTATGTTAAGATAGACCTAACCATTTTGAGAAGAATTTTATTTCTCCTTTATATACCACCATTTTGTTAACGAATTTAAAGAAGGGTTAATTGTTAAAAAAAATCTACACTTTACTCAATTTTGCAATATTAGTCCAAACTTTAAAAAGCGGTGTGCTAAATAGTCAAACTTTCAATTTTTTGAAAAAATAGCCGATGTTAATTATAATACTGTAATTTAATTAAATACTAATTAGACTGAAATAAGATGCAATTTCTTGTATTAGTCCTTATTTATTAAAGATATAATATTTAACCTTTAAATTTATCAAACTTTATAATCAAGTTCAACTTGATTAAATTACTTTTTCTCTTTTTAATTGTTCACCATGTGTGACGTATTAGGTTCCTAAATATGTTTGCAATAAATAAAAAATAAACCACTTTAATTTATCTTTAATTCTCTAACTGAACAATTTATATTCATAGATCAAAATTGACATCTAGCAAAGTATCATAACCACCCAATTATTAGAAATATCAAAGTAGTTGTCACTAATCTTTCTATGAATGATTTTCTATATAATTCAAACTTTTCGTCATACAATATTTTGATTAGACATAGAGTGTAGAATTAATGTTTAGCCTATTTGAGTTCAATCATATTAATTATCCACCATTAGTGATCGATTCTTAAAATGACATTTGAAAAATATTTTCAAAGTGTCATTATGCCCTAACTAAGAATTTCCCAAATTCATACTAATTGAGAACAATGAAACATTTTTTCTAATCAATTTAGAGTGATGAATTTTATATTGATCATTCAATTATATCCATATAGTTCATGCTATATCTAATGAATACTAAACAAACAACCCTTAACTATGATAGGTCTAAGTAGTATCAAAATATAATCATCTCTACATGAGATACTTTGGAAATCCTAAGTTAAAGAA
>JANIJF010070292.1:0-13980 GCA_024520955.1 Erythroxylum bequaertii | reverse complement strand
ATGTTTCAGGTTGGTTTCAATTTTTGAAACAAATTTGTATTAAGCTCTTGTGATATAATGAATGTTTGTTTAAGATTCTGGAAATTCATGTATGAAATGTTGCGAACATTTTGGAATGTTATTCTTCCGCGAAATGTTTTGGTTTATTTGTATTGTCTTGTGTGGCATCCACACATCCTCCTAGGGGGTATTAGGGTGTCACACTTAATATTATCCTTAATTTTATATTTATATAATGATTAAATGATCTTTTTAATATTAATTATGGTCATTGGTTGTATATGAAATACATGAAAAGTAATATTAGTAGAAATAAATATATTGTTGTTATTTCAAATTTCTATTATTATGAGTTGATGTAAGTTTATAAATTATATAGCACAATATATTGAGAGATTATTTTGCAATTATTAAAAACATGAAACGATACCCAATATTGACCAGTGTCGATACAATATTGTACTAAAACCAAATTCGATACTAGTACCAATATAGTATTCATAACATTGATATTGAGCCTGTTCTTAAACAAAGGCACTAGAGTGAATGTGGAATTGGCTATTTTCCAACGAGTGTAAAGAGATCTTGATTATAGCCTTAAACTCAATTATAGATTTATGAAATATAAGAATATGGTGAAGGTATAGAATTTGAATTCGTTTTTCTTTTTCTGGTAAAGATATAGAATTTAATTAGTTTTCCTTTTTTAATAAAGTTAAAATCAAAGTCTATTAGACCAGTTTGTTTTTTATGATGAAAAAAATAGTAATAAGCTAACCTTATTCTTGAGTTATATAATTTGTAGATTGTAAAAAAAAGAGAGCATTTCGTCGTTATGGTTAACTGGCTTCACATTAAAAGATGGAGTTTGTTTTTATTTCTGTTTATTGTAATTTTAGTCTCTATACAAGGGAGTCTTGGATGGCATATGACGTTGTCCAATTAGTAAGCAATTGATGGAACTTTTCCATATTGCAAGTGTGTATACACGTAAAATTGCATTATTTAGTGTGTATTCAAATTGTTGTGGTTTAGTCTAATGGTAACATTTTAGCAGTTTTATAGGATGTCTTGTTACATATGTTGTTGATATAATTTGTTTTAGTCAAAATTTGTTTAGGAGTTTTTCTTACGTGAGCTATTTTAGGATAGATATAAATTGGTTCTAATAAGTTGCATTTTGTTAAGCATTCCTAGATAAAGTTTGTCTTTGTATTATTATCTTGTGCTTCCCTAAATCTAATGATAAATATAAATGTTTTTATGTGGCCTGAAGGAGTACTTTGCTAAGAAATTTTTTTTCCAATTCAATAAGTTTAGGCATGAGTTAGTTAGCAAGATGTAAAAGTGGAAGTTAATCTCTTTTCTTACAAATAAGGAGAAGTTTCTTCATTTAATAAAAAATTTAGTGTAAGTATTAAGTGTTGGATATTGTTGCAAAAACTTGGACATCTTTATGTGAGTGCTTTAAAAAGAAAATTTATGCTTATCATTTGCATTGGAAGTTAGAAATTGCTAAGATATCAATGAGGTTCATATGTTCTCCTTTTGCTAAAAGATAGGATCACTTGGTTGGGATTAAATGTAATAGGTTGAATTTATTAAATTTTAAATTAGAAGATGGCAAAATGTTGTTAAAATATATTAGATAAAATTATCTTTGGCATGGTTTTATCATTTCTAAGTGTATCTTTTCTTTTTTAGAATCACTCACCATTATAGGAAGTATATAAATAAGGGATCAAAAGTTCATTTTGTATACGTGGTGTGATATAAAATTAGGTTATTCATATTGAGCATATGCATACACATACAAAATAATGCACTAGTTCTATCTATCATTCCCACTGGCTAGCAGGTTCTTCATTCCATCTCGAGTTCTCTCACAAGTTCTATTGTACCTTTCTGCTTATCTAAGAAGTGTTTGAGGTAATTTTATTTTAGTATTTTGTGAGAGTTAGAGGACCTTGTGTGAGGTCCTTAGAGAGTAACAACAGTTGGGGCACTAAGAACTATGAGTGCAATTCTTCATTAGTTGGGGTTACGGGATAGATTTAGATCCACATGTACCATTGAATTGGCTCTCAAGTTAGTATAATCACTTGAAAATCCTATAAAAGTTTTTTCTTCCCATCAAGCCAAAGAGGTTTCCCATATAAAAATCATGTGTCTTAGTTCTTTACATTTAGTTCTTTTTTATTTGAACTTAGTTAACAACTTAAAAAAAAGGTTTGAACTTGTTCAATATTTAAAAAATATTATAACTTAATTCAACCCCTCTTGAGCAGTGCTTGATCGATCTAACAATTAGTATTAAAGCAGGTTCTCCCTGATATAGGCTAACACTTAAGGGCAGATCCAAAATGATATAAACACCTGGTAAGATTAAGGAAGGTTACTCTAATCAGGTCCCTCCCTTGATTGATGGAAGATACTACAATTTGTGGAAATAATGCATAGCTGATTGGATTCAATCCAAAGATTATGAGGTCTTGTTGATTATTCTAAATGGTCCTCTCAAGTGTACATGTACCAAGACTAATGTTACCAAGGAAGAAATCCCAAAATTCGAGTTCACTAGGGAGGAAAACATGAAGATAAAGAAGAAGCATATGTTAAGAAATGGATTCAGAATGGCTTGTTATCTCAAGAATACAATTGGTGTCTTGGGCTCAAAACTGCTAAGGAGATGTAGGATCTTCTTGAGGTAATTCATAAAAGTACCTCTCAAGTAAAAAAATCTAAGATAGATTTACTAACAACACAATATGAACTATTTAAAATGAATTAAAGTGAATTTACTCATGATATGTTTGCTTGATTTATTAACATTATCAATGAGCTTAATTCCCTTGGAAAGAATGATAGCATTGAAGAAAAGGTTAAGAAAATTCTTCATGGTTTGTCACCAAAATGGATGCCTAATGTTACTGCTATCTAAGAGGCTAAGGATCTTTTTATCTTTTGCTTTGAGGATCTAATTATTACCCTTATGACACACTAGATAGTACTAAAGAAATAAAGTCCAATTTAGAAGGACAAAGGGATTGCTTTTAAGGAAAATCTGAGTAAGAATGACTCAGACTTAGATGATGAAGACATTGTTATGCTAGCACAAAATTTAAGAAGTTCCTTAAGAACTCAAAGTCAACCAAAAAGGGTAACACTAGCAAGGATAAGTCCACTTCTTCTTTTTCTAAGAAGAATGTTGATGGTTGCTTTAAATGTGGTAGTTTAGACCATATGATCAAGGATTACCTAAAAAAAGATAAAGAACGTTGGAAGGATTCAAACAAAGAACATGGCAAGGAATATGGAAGCAAAATGGATAAGAAAGAGTTTAGATGAGTCATGATGGCAACATAGAGAGATTTATAGTGAGGTTGATTATGAAGTCTCCAACTATACAACAAATCTTTGTTTGATGGCTTAGTTGGAGGAAAGTGCAACTGTCTTTTGATGATGGCTCTAAAGTAAGTACATATGAATGGAAAAAGACCTTGGAAACTTACTTGAAAGAAACGTTGATTGATTTGTGTGGCTTTCTTATGAACAATTGTGAAGATATTACTCATAAAGTTGATATCTTAAAAATGTTATTCTAAGGTTAAAGGAAGATTTAAAAGTCATGATTAAAAAGAAAATCCTGTATGAAAATGAAATAAAGACTCTTAAAGAGGAAAACTCTAACCTAAAAGAAAAAGGCCATGAAACTAGAAAAGAATAATGGTTGTCTATTAAACTCATAGTTTGAAAAACTATCCAAACAAGTTGCAAATTTGAAAATTGAAAACTGGGATTTAATAAATAAACTAGATAAAATACAGGAAAAATGGAGAATAAGGGTAAAAAGCAAGCTAAGGAACCTACTAAATGCCTTATTAAAGCCCAAAATAGGGCTAGATATAGGCTAGATTTTGATGGGAAAAAGAAAGAGCCATAGGACAAAAGGAAATATGTTGGTCTTCCTGAGTATATTGTTTGCATGCATTATGATAAGACAAGCCATCATATGTTTTACTGTCATGGTATTCAAAAGGCTAATGAAAAAAAATGCTCATATAAAGAATGTGTGGATTAAGAAGAATGCTTTAAAAACTAATTATGTTAGAAAGGGACTAATAAGATCTTATCTTGACTAATTATTTGATATTATCTCCTTTGTTTTGAATTTATTTTTGTGCTTAAATGTTAAAATTAATATTTATTTTGTTTTAGGAGATACAAAGTAGAGATTGCATCAAATTGGGACTCTATTGAAGATAATCACAAATTTTAGATAAAGTGAAGAGATTGATACAATGGATAAGGCTGATCACTTAAAGTGTTGGAGTTTTACTGAGAAACTTCTTCTTATCCCTATCATGTAGGAGTTTGATTTTGAATTCGTTTTAGATAAACATCTTTACAAGTTAAAATTAGATTAGGATTAGATTATAAAATTCTATAAAAAAGACGTTCCTCACAATAAAAAAGGTTATCTCTTTTTACGTTTTTAGCAATTCTTAGTTTTTCTTCTATTTTTGTTATTGGAACGAAAGCCATGTGTGGCTAAACTCATCATTTTGATTCAAGGGGATTCAATACTCTAATTGTAACTGTGTGAGGTTTTGTATTTCAAACTTTTATTCATGTTTCAGTTCAAGTATTTCTTGTTTTGAATTATCATATTTCATGAATGATTGATATTCGATTAATTTGACAATTTAATTTAATATTGATTATTCTATCGCTATCCAGGAATTCAGTGATCCGTAATTGTAATGAAAGATTGGTACAAGTACCAAAATCAAAATCTTACGTTTAGGTTCCTAAATCTAAATCTTAATATGTTTTACAAATTAGAATAGGGGGAACAACTATTGATACCTTAATAGTGGTTGTTTTAAGCACGTGATAGGAGACAAATCTAAGTTCCTCTTAAGCAAGGACGTCTATAATGGAATTGTGACTTTTGGCGACAACATGAAAGATAAGATTCTTAGTGTTCGTAAAGTAGGTAATTGGCTGTCATGTTCCATTGACAACATACTATTAGTGAAGGGTTTAAAATATAATTTTCTTAATATCTCACGATTTTGTAACAAAAGAAATAATGTGCATTTTACTTTTAATAAGTGTTTAATTGTTAAAAATGATACAAATAAGATTGTTTTTGAAGGAATGAGATGTAATAACACTTATAAGGTAAATATTGACTTGCTTCTTGGAGTCAATCTAACATATTTAAGTGCTCTTGAAATCGATCTTCTTTTTTGGCACAAAAGACTTGGGCAAGCCAGTTTATCATTATTGTAAAAGCATGTTTCATAAAACCTTGCGGATGGTTTACCTTTCTGGAAGTTTAACATAAGCAAGCTTTATGAAGCCTATATGAAAGGGAAGTATGTCCGTTATCCTTTCAAGGCTAAGATCATGCTAAGCATAAGTAAGCCATTATAACTGTTGCATATAGATCTTTATGGGCCCATGGCAGTAGTAAATAGATGAGGTAAGAGGTATTTTTTGGTTGCAGATGATGATTATTCACGTTAAACTTGGACTATATTTCTTTCAGCTAAAGATAAAACTTTTGATGAGTTCTCTTTGTGTTTGTTATAAAGGTCCAAAGGCACTATGGACATTAACTACTCTCTCTCCATTTTGATCATAGCACTAAATGCGATAATTCAGCCTTCATTGATTATTACAGGGAACATGGTGTTGATCACAACTTCTTAGCCTCTAAAACCCCGTAATAAAATTGAATTGTGGAGAGAAAGAACCAAACCCTTCAGCCTTCATTGATTATTTCAGGGAACATGATGTTGATCAAAACTTCTTAGCCCTTAGAACCCCATAGGAAAATGGAATTATAGAGAGAAAGAACCAAACCCTACAAGATATGACTAGAACGATGTTTATAGCTAGTGAACTTCTTAGGAACTTTTAAGTTGAGGATATAAACACTACATGTTACATCATATATAAGGTCATAAATTCGACTACTTATAGAACAAACTCCATATGAGATATTTAAACACAAGAAATCAAATATTATGCATCTCAGAACATTTGGTTATCGATGTTATGATAAGAACAACTTAGGAAAATTTGATGTTACTGTGATTAGGCAGTGTTCTCAGGATACTCCTTTCATAGTAAAGCATATAAGGTGTACAACAAAAGAACCATTCATGTATAAGAGAGTGTGTACGTCATCTTTACTGAAATTGATGCTTTACCTGATCAGGCTGTGTAGGATGATGATTTTGAGATAGGCTTGGCAAGATCAAATACTAATGATGATCATGAAGAAGAAGAAAAGCATATACATGGCACTCAAAAGGATAGAGATTATGAACGCCAAGGCATTTTGGAGGAAAGAGAATGTCAAGAAGGAATTAGTGGAATAACTAGATGATAGACAACATTTTAGTTCCAATTCTACCAAACTAGCTCCTACCAATCAAAGAATTGATATTTCCCCAACTCAAGAAAGTTTTAAACCAACACCTTTTGTATTTAAACCATGGAAACATCAGAGGTCTCATCCTTTAGAATTGATATTAAGTGTTGTAAATAAGAGGGTTCAAACAAGATTTAAACTTTAAAACTTTTGTGCCTTTTATGCTTTTCTTTCTTTAAAAAAACTAAGGATTATCAAATTGAACTAAATGATCTTCATTGGGTTTTAGCTATTCAGGAGGAACTACACCAAATTGAGAGAAACCAGGTGCAGCAACTCAATCCTAAACTTAAGGACTGAATTATGATTGGCCTAAAGTGGACTTATAGAAATAAATTTGACAAAAATGGCCTGATTGTGAGGAATAAGGCCAAATTGGTAGTTAAATGCTACAACCAATAGAAAGGGGTCAATTATGACCAGTCCTTTACATTAATGGCCCACATCAAATACTAAAATAGTAAAAAGATAATCGCCATTGGCTAGGGCTATAGTCACTTAAACCAGAAGGGGCCTCATGTCTAATATTAAAAAGATTCTTTGATAATGATACTAAGTAAAAGAGAAACTATCACAAAACTTATGTATTATCTGCTTGTGATTGACAAGAGAGGGTAAGGGCATAGTAAGGCATTTTCAATTGCTTTCTTTATTTTTCCAGTTATTGTTTTAGTTTTTTTATTATATTTATGTATGAGAGCCACCTTTCCCCCCAAATTTTGTGTGTTTTTTTTCCCTGTTTCTAGGACCCTTAAAGCATATTATATCTAGTCAAATAGATTTCCATGGGATATTAAAGCATTTTTGATAAGTTCATTTGCCCAAAGTCCTTAACTGCAAATGGCTACTTTATAGCTAACCTTAAGAAGCAATGCAAAACAATAACGTATCTTCAATGTAAACGTTGATGACAAGGGCTTGACTCTAATATATTATAGGAGCTTTGGCTTCATTTTTCTAATCTCCAAAAATCCTTTCGATCTGATTGCTTGATGAGACTAATTCTAGGGCATCTCATAACCAAAATGTAAGGACTCTAAATAATGGCAAGTGCTACTGCTGAGGGTAGTTTTAGTTTCAAGATTTTTGCAATAACTCGTATTCAAAGTTGCAGACAACTTTTACAAACATTCCCAAGTTTAGATGGAGCTGGCACACTACATGTGGTTCTTTTTGGTGTTTTCTCTCTGTTTCTCCAAAATAATTGTCAGGATAGTAAATAAAGGAATTGTCACTGTTAATGTTTAGGTAACTTGTTCTTAATAAATGACTACCTTTATGTTTTCATTTTATTATTATTTTTCTTTAGATGCTTGACCATTACAATTGAGAAGTATTTATAATAATTATGACATAATGTGATGGCAATTTTAAAGAAAATTATATAAATAATTAAAGACAAATTCTTAATAAATAAAATCACTTTAAAAGTTATTTCAAAATATATAGGTTCCATAAATATATTACTGCCTCTATAATTATTTTGTTTCTTTATTTCTTTTTAGTTCTTTTGTTCAATATATTTAGTACCATCATCATTACCTATTTCTTTATTTTTTTTGGTATTGCTATGTCAGTTTTGATTACCATTATATTATTTGTACCGTAAATTGCATTTGTTAATTTAGTAAATGACTTATAAATGTATAGCTACACCAACAAAACTCATTATGCTATTTGTAACATAAATTGTATTCACTCATTTAGTAAATGACACATAGATGTATAGCTATATGGAAAAAAAAGTTGAATGACTCATCAGTCATAAAAAATGGTCCAATCAATACTTAGAAGGAATGAAGACTTTCATGAAATTCGTAAAAGATCAAATGAATTTGGAATGAAAAATTCATTGTTCATGTATAGATTGCTTAAATTTCAATACTCAAAGTCAAGTTGTGGTATATATTCATTTGTTAATTTGAGGGATAGATAAATTTTATAGTAGATTTATTTATCATGGTGAACATTTAGAAGCCAGTAATGGTATAAGTTTTATTCTAAGTGATGAAATAGGTAAAGATGATGGTAATAACAATAACAATATAGGTGATGGAATTCCAAAAATGTTGGAGGATATGGGGAATTGCAATGAATTAATGTCACTACGAATTCCAAGTTATCCATACATATTGATCCTCCTATAAACAAAGTATAATCTGCGAAATTATCAAGTGAGCTAGGAATTATTGTAAGAATAGGGCTACCTTATCTGAAACACATTAAGGACTTGAAAGAAGACAAGTTACTTGAAAATTCATTGGAAAAAATATGGTAATTATTCAAAACCTTAAATTTATGTATCATTGTTTCAATGCATTTAAGATAAATTACATTTTGACTTATTGTTCGTGGTTGAAATTGAATGATGTGGATATTGAGAACCTAAAAGTTTCAAAAAGTTTTACTTTATTATTGAAACAAAAGACTAGGGATTGTTGTTTCAAGTTGCATAAGTATTATAAGTCCTTTGCTTCAAATGCGGAGGCACTAAGCTGTGAACCAGAAAGAATGAGTGAAGAAAATTGAAATAGTTTGTGTGACTAGTGGTATTACTTAAAAGTTTAGTTATGATTTTTTCCCTTAACATTTGCTTATATTAATCTTGTCATATGAATTAATGACTAAACAACTTTTTTTAAATTTAGGAAAATGGTGAGAAAGGCAAGGGTAAGAAGATCAAAAATAGAAACACCTCATAATCAAGGGTCCAATTCATTTGTAATTAAAACGTGAACATGTAGGATCTATGTTTGCAAGTCGTACTTTAATGAATGAGCATCAAATTATTTATTGTGTCTTGATTTTTTTATTTTATAAAACAGAGTAACAAGGATGTAGATGGAGAAAAGTGTGATAAGATCATACTATATAAATTCACTCACTGTAACGAAGGTAAAGGATGGGTGTCACAAGAAGCAAAAAATAATTATATATGTATAAAAGTTTGGTTAATTTTTTTTCAATTATATATATCTATTAGTTACTAATATAGTAGTAATGTATTGATTGAATATTGATTTTCTACATTTATTTTAGAATAAGATGCAAAAGATGTTAAAGAAGTCTAAATTAGAGGGTAGTGAACTTTTGACATATGAGATTTATGATATAGTACTTAGTACTTGTTCGAAAGGCCTTGGCTATGGTTTCAAGCCAAATGTTTTAACCTTCACATATAAGAAAATCATTGAAGAACTTTAAGAACAATCCTGTGGTTGCATCGAGGGCTTAAGTAATCAAGGGAGAAGAAACTCAAACTAAACTAGCAAAACATTATATTTTATTCAAAAGGTTACTTAGCTCGGATTATGATGAAATAAAGAGAAAAGTGAAGGGTATTTAATCGAGTTGTCGAAGCCCTCAAATTTAATTCCAATTCCGCAAACTCTTATAGTAGTCATAGAACCAGGTCGACTCACAAGTGAACTAAAAACTAGTTTCTTAATTTCAATTGATAAAAAAATTGGGGAGTTTTTAATTAATTAAATAATAAACTAAATTTAACAAGGAATTAAAATAAATCAATTAAGTATTAAAATGAGAAATTGAATACTATTTAACTCCGATTCAAGAGAAGTACCTCAACATTTGGAAATCTTATGCATAAGGTTTGTAATTTGGTGTTGTTATCTCCTTTAATGTTCTAACGTTAGGATTTATCATTTTTCTTCAACTTCTTGAAAATTAGAATATTCACCAATCATTAATTATAACTTAACTATCACTTTCTGAGCTGAATGGCCTTTCTCTTGCTTAGTATCTTTCCTTAAACGATGTGTCGTCTTCTCAAACTTTGGATTATATAGCATTTCACCTATTTGAGAAGCACGAGTCATACAAGACAAAAATAACATGAAGAAACTAAATAGTTCACCAATAATGGTGTCAAAATTTTAATCAAGCTGTCGAAACTCTGAAAATTAATTTTCATTCGCTAAACTCTTATGGTAGTCATAAAACCAAAATAACTAATAAAAATTTAATTGAAGCAGTTAGTTCGAAACCTATTAGGATAGTGAAAATAAATCTCAAATTTTCTTAAATTAATTGGTTCAAACCCAACATTCAAACTAAAACTTACCATAAATTGATTAGTTATAATAGCATTCCAAATCAGTTAAATTATAACAATAAGCTTAATGAAAAAGACTAAACCCTAAATTAAATAATTGAGATAGCTACAATTATTCAATTTAGTTTTCTCGTTTCTCATAAGTTGAATATGCAAATCCATAAATAACTTATTTGCTACTTGTACCAATAGTTTATACCAATTACGGATCACTAAATTTATGGATAATTATAGAATATTTAAAAACAAATTAATTAGTCAGATTAATCAATTTTGATTACTCATAAAATAAAAGAATACAAAACAAGAAATACTTGAATTAAAATAAAATCTAGTTTTAGAACAAGATCTCACTGAGTTTTAAACCCCCCTTGAATCAAAATGTTTGGATTTAGCGACACGTAACTTTAGTTCCAACACCAAAAATAAAAGAAAATATCAAAAATGAAGAGAAAATTACAAAGAATAAAAAATATGGTGATACGGAGAAGTGAATAACATATTTTTCTCCTCTTTCCTTACTTAAAACTTAGCCTTCTCCTTTCTTGCCAATATCCCCAACTAAACAAATCTAAATCCCTCCATAATAGGGTTGGAAATAGGTTTCCTAATTGAATTTAAACTCATGAGGCGAATTTGACATTAGGCATGATCTCAACTTGTTCATTGTTATAATTTGTTCACTTTTTTTCAAAATTCGTGATTTTGATCAATAATGCTCTAATTTGATCCAATTTTCACTTGTCATCTTCTAAAATAAAATAAATATTAATTTTCCCATAGCACCATAATATAAGAGATAGATCCAATTATTATAACCAAATAAGATCTCGTCATTCTTAATTCTAAGTCCTAGCCTTGTTCTATTTTTCTCAAATTACAAAATGGATAAAGATGCAACTGAGCGACCATCATACTCAAGAAATGATAGGTAACATTTTAAATAAGCATGTTGTGAAAGGTAAAATTATGTGTGTTTGCTTTAATTTGAAGCATATAATTCATGTAAAAATTTTCTCATAATAATTTTAGTTGACTTCAACCAAACTTGTTATTTGTTTTAGGGTATCGATTTGGACAGATTTTTTTGCTACAATAAGTTTACAAACTTAAAGGAATATTTAGACCATTTTTTAATATTCTGAGCAAGAACAAAGTATCACCTATTTATTATATATTTTTCATTAGTTTTGTTGATACAATTAGATATGGATTTACTATATATTAGATGGTCGACATTTGAAATAATAATGATTCTCTATAACTTAATATTTACTTGCTTTATTAGCACTCAATTTAATAACTAACTACTATAATTGTTATTTGTTACGTTGCTAAACTACTATTAGCTCAATATTATTCCATGAACATCACCATGGTTTGGGTTGTGAACTGATCAGTGTCTTGAACTGAATTGATCCCTACAATTGCAATTAGACTTGTCATCTTTAGTTCCATCCTTCTCCCAAGATAAGAGTACCTTAGATCATATTCTCATCCGCATCATTATGAAGTTTCAGAAACAACCAACGTCAGTGCTACTTCCAAAATTTTCAGCAACAATACAACAACAATGCACAAGGCTTCTCCATCTTCCCTTTGCATTTTTACAAAAATTACTATTTCTATAACTCAAATCTGTGATCATTTGGTCACAAAAGAGTAACCTTACCGGTTGCTAAAAGTCTCACCTCCTTATAAATTAAAAAAAGAAAAAAGAACTGCATACTCTACTTTTGATGGAGCTTATTCAGTATCCCTAGCGTTTCAGTATAATCAAACGTATAATCTATAAATGAGGAGGAGAATCAAAAGTGATGACTTTTTTAAACCCATGATGGGTCTAATAGTCATCATACATGAATAATTACTAACGGTAGTTATTCACAGAAAGATATATAGAGGCAACGTTTTGAGATAACAAATAACCAACTTGGTATATTTGTTTTGACGCTGGTTCTTTCTATCCTCTCGGAAGTTTTACAGAAAACTAAAGAAGGAGATCTCTGCGTTCTTTAACTGGTGGAATATAACGATTAATCAAGTATTTATTTTTCGTTGTTTATGCATATACAATTGATCCTGTATGTAACATAATCTTTATGGCTATGTTTTTGATTTGTTAATTTTTTCTAACAGAAGGGCTTAAGGAGAAGTTAAGCGAAAAAATTCATTACGAAGTGCATGTTGAGAGGCAACCGAATATTTAGTTAGTTTTGTTTAATTTGGTAAATTCTAGGAACTTTTTTAAAAAAAAATTTTAAACTCATGGATTTAATTTTCTTTTGATATTCTTTCATAATTAGATTATAATTATTCCTTGACGGAGTTTGTAAGATATATTACCTTGAAGCGCTAGAGTAAAGATCATATTTCACTAGTCCTTTCTAGGAGCTGAAACAAAGTTATTTCAGGAGGCCATAGTGAAGTATTCAAACAATAAATATCAATGTTACTTTGAGGCTTTGGTTTCTTGCTCATATTCTTGTGGTTCCAGCGTGGTTCTTTTGCTGAAGTGTCAACATATTTGTCAACCTGTTACAACTTTTAATGTCCTCAGTCATAATAAGTTATTCTCTAATCCACATGGTGAATTCCTATTTCATTTGTGCAGTAACTTTTCTATTCTCTTGAAGCATCTATCGTTTTTTTTTTTGGATGAATGGTAAATTAACATTAAATCAAAAAATTATATACAAGGTTATTAGGATATACTCCGACCACAGGAAGCAAATTAAAATATCAAAACAGTCCAACGATAACAATAAAATTAAAGAGTAATCAAAGTTTCAGGATACATTTTATACAAAATTTTATAAATCATAGTCTTTATCTTAAATACTACATCAAAGCACTTAAAAGAAGGAGAGTCTAAAATAACTGTGTTTCTTGTCTTCCACAAAGTGAAGATAGTGCAATAAAACGCTAGTCTTCCAGCTCTGCTTTTCAATCGTGCTCCAGTGTAGTCATTACAGATCTATTTAATAGCAATATTCAATGTAAACATTCCCATGTTAATCCAAGCCATCCTTAAACTGTATCACAAATTGTGTTTGAAAATGAACATCTAAAAAGCAAATGAGTCACTGGGACAAAGGAAGACACCATAATATTGGACAGAGGATTCCATACCAAAACAAGTCCGAAATCTCTGTCTAATATTATGGTCTCTTATTCTGTCCCATAAATCTTAGCCATTTATTTATATAAATCCCGTGTAGTCGTCTCCTACTGAACTCCATATAAATTACATGTTCTATCTATGTCTAGAGACATAGGCCCTGTTTGGCAATCAGCTGATAGCTGATAGCTAATTCTATCAGCTGATTTGACCAGCGGATTGCATTAGCTGTTTGTTAAAGATATTTGGTAAAATTAGATGTTTAGTATTAGCTGTTTAAGTGTAAAATGACTTATAAGGACATGACTTTAAAAAATATAAGAATATGAATATTAT
>JANIJF010067211.1:0-14055 GCA_024520955.1 Erythroxylum bequaertii | reverse complement strand
AACATGCTGGACTTCTGGGTACTGTTTGGGAGAGAAGAAACAGAGAGAAAATGACTCTGTTCTTTAGATGAGAAAAGTACAGTTTGGGGACTAAGTTTCATTTACCTTCTAGCGGTCGAGTTATTTTTTAATTTGTTTATTCTCCTAACGGCTATATTTTGTAGGGTTATGAAGGAAAGGTGCATACACTCGTACCAAGAGTTTTGGTGCCTCACAATCCATCACTATTGACTAGCAATATTAAATTTATCAACAAAAATATCAACAACAACAATAACAAACTTCAAACTTTAACAAGAGTCCGATTGAAATGTGATGTAAAAAAAAATCTTATAATACGTAATCTTACCCCTTACGTTTCACTTAGTAGATAAGTTGTTTATGTCAATATTAAATTTATGTAATATTTTTAATGGTTTATCAAAATATGTAATTTGTAAATTATGGTGTATATATATAATAACAAGAAGTTTTATTAACATATGAAAAAGGAAAATGAATAGGTATTAAGAATTCTATATTAACTTAAATTATATTAGTTTTAAAATTTTAAAATTTTCTTTGATTTTCCAAATCTACAAAAGTATAGACAATTATAACAGAGATAACAATTTTGACTTACCTCACCTAAATTAAATATATCAAATATGAGTTATCGAATTTTAGATAAGATTTAGATTTAAAAGAGTTAACAATTTGAATTAATCTAAATTAGTTCCAATAGAATAATATCATTTCAATCTTTTATTCAATTGAATTTTGAACTAATTAGATTATAAAAAAATAGTCTTAACTCCATCCACCTAACTTCTTGATATCCTGCAACAACAACAATCTAGTAAAAATTTTATTGATATATTAGAATTGAAGTACGCAATCTTACCCCTAACTAATAAAAAACTTATATTCCAATAACTTCTTGCCTGTCTCCCTGGTTTACAATAATATAGAACCAAAAGTCAATACAAGAGATGATAACCTACAAAAGGAGATTGTTGCATTCAATAATTCCAAAACTTTTGTTATAATCCTTTCTTTGAGGTATTAAGCTTGTACATATCTATCTACAAAATGAATAAAACTATATTCCCTATATAAGTTTCTTTACAAAATACATAATTGGTTCAAAACATTAAGAAAAGGTAGAAAATGAAAAAGCCAAAAAAGTTTCCATCTTGCTTTAAACTCTCCATTTCTTTTGGACCAAAATTTTCCCCAGTTTCTTGTTCCCTTCCTGCCATGGGAAGATATTAGTTACCGGGTCCTTAAAGTTCAGGACAACTCTATCCCTAAGCCCAGTGTCTTGGACCTCACAGAACCGGCTGGACCAATCAGGTGGCTCAACAGGCTTTGTTCCTAGCCCAGGGGCTCGGTCCTTGGATCCAACGTTTTGATCATTCTGCCAATCAGCCACATACGTAGCCACCCTCCTGTAGAACTTCTCTTTGAACACATCCCACACTTGGTACTTGTAGTGATTGATAACCAGCATCCCCCTATCAGCATTCACATAATTAAAACCTTCCCTCAAGTGGAAATGGTGCACCACATTGATCAATGTGGAATTCAATGCCTCGGGCCTTACTATACTCTTGTGCCTCTCTGGTGCTAACAACCGGCAAGTATACCCGACTGTAACGCCTTCCACTGGAATGTGGTTTAGGCCTGACGGCCCAAAACTATGGCATGTTACACGTATTTCGCCAATTTCCTTGGGCTGCGAGTGATTGCTAATCACTTCGTGTAAGGATGAACCTAATGGCAAGTGAAAAAACTCGTCTACGTCTATGAATCCAACCCAGTTGCACGAGGACCGGGCCGTTAAGGCACAATGTGCAAAGCCCGACTCTTGGGTCTTGATCCAAGGCCACACACGCTTGGAAATGTTGAAATTGGCATCAGCTAATGAGTCTATGACCGTGTCAATATCATCGTCACTATTGTTATCGTAAATGAACCATCGTTGCACCCCAACTTGGGCATGGTACATGACCCATTCCTTCAAGAACCTAGCTTGATTCCGAACCATAGTACACGCACACATATCGTATCGCTTTTGGGGAACCTCCGGGCCGGGGCTAAGTGAGAAACCGAGGCCCAAACGAGCTATTGAACGCAATGTTCCACTACCCTTCGCCCTAACTGAGACCTTGATCCCATCATTCTGAAGGGCATTCAATACGCTCAAAGGAGTTTCACACCGCACGATCTCTTGAGCGATAGATATGACACTTGATCGTAACAAGAACTTGGGTTTCCTAAAATCCCAGCCGTATACGCACTCGAATCTTGAAGGCTCGTAAACCTTATCCGGCCGTAGATTAAGCCCCTTCACAAAGGCAAGCGTAGTGTTATCACGGTCGATCGTGGCTTCGTAAACTAGTGAGTCCCACTTGTGCGTGGGTCCAGGATGGAGGAGGAGGGCCCCAGACTCCAAAATCAGAGAAACGGAGAAGCCACGTGGATTGACAGGACACCGTACGATCTGATCACGTACTCCCTGGTCGTTGATGTGATCAGGCGGCTGAACGAAGGCCGACTGAGATGCGTTGGGCGACAGGTAAAGACAGTGGAGGTCCTCTTTGGTAAATAACGGAGTTGACGGAGGGGATGAGAGGAAAATGAGAACCTGGTCAGGGAGGATGACAATATCACGAATGGACACAGCTGGAGAGTCGCCGGAGATCGCCTGCATCGCCGGATTCCGCCATCCGGAGACGATTTCAGGACGAAACTTTTCTGCAAAAAATAAATTCAAAACAAGTTATCCAATACTCTTTTTTTTTTGAAACGTATCCAATACTCTATTAAATTCAAAAGAAAGAAAGAAAAAAAAAGTGGGGACGTACGGTACGTACCTCTTCGAAACAAGAGGCCAAAAGTGGAGAAAGAGAAGCCAGTGAAGAGAACGCAAGAGACGACGACGAATAAGGTGCACCAGAAGAACCTACTCCACGAAATGACGTCCCGTTTCCTCCGATCCTTCATGATACTAATAAGCAATATTTCAAGTTCTGCAGTTGTTGTGTTGTTGTAAAACCCAACAACAACAACAAACAACAAACAACCCAACCCAGCACTACTGCTGCTTTCTAATACTCGTTCTTCATCTTCTTCTTCTTGTTCTTTCTTGGTATATACATAAAAAAGGAAAGAAAATGATGGAAAGGAAGGGAAAGGAAAGGAAAGTGTTGTTGTGGGTGTGGGTGATGGTGTTTGGTGTTATCTTTCTTTCTACTCAGTGCTTGAAACCTCCTGAGAAAGCTTTGGGTTTGAAAATGAGAGAAAGAGAGAGAATCGGAGTTGATGTGATGAAAAGAAAAAGAGAAAGAGCCGCCTGACATATCTCTCTTTTCTCCTATTTCTCCTGTTTGCCTATTTCCACCGTTCATGTCGGTTTTCTTGCGGTCCTTACTGTCATCTCCCCCGTTTTTCCTTTTATTTAAATTAATAATAAATAATTTAGTTAATATTTATAATTTCATTGGACCTTTATTTTTTATTAATCTGATATATTTATTTTTAAAGTTAAAAATAAGATACTTTTATATTATTTTACACTTTTATATAGTTTTTTAAAATTTTAAAATTATAAAGAATTTTCATATCTTTAAAATTTTTACAATTTTTTTGTTAAATAATTATAAATATAGTCTTACTTTTTTGTAAAAATACAAAAAAATTTGCGTATATTATGACTCTTCTCAAATTCCTACAAAACGAAAAGTTTTATATATAGGATACGTTAAACTTTTTTTAATAAAAATACTTCAAAATTAATAAAAATATTAAAATAACTTTTTACACCTAATTTAACTTAACTAAATTTTGATTTAAATAAATTTTTTATACATAATTTTTATTTTTATAAATAAAATAAATTAATTGTGAAAATAATCTTATTAGTTCAAATTGTTCTTGATAATTATATATGTTTTGTAACAATTTTTTTAACAAAAAAAAGTTTGTACAAGAGACTTTTATGAAAATTTAATTATTTTATAAAATTTTTTAATTACTTTAAAATTCCACCTGTTTCATACTTTTATTACGAAGAAAATGACAAGACAACCCCAGATAACGACAGTTGGCGCCACTTGGCAGATAACCATGGGAGATTGTCATGGTCCCGGTTACATGAGATAAGGATAGATACCTTACTTCTGAATTAGAGCAAGTAACACAAAAAGATATGATATTATAATGCCAACCAGCGGCAAGGCAACGCCCACTGATTCGATATTCATTTCAGCTATGTGGGTCCACCTTCGGAAGCATTTTGCCACGTCATCGTGTTACGATTCCTTTGAAAAGGCCATCATGTGGGCCCCAGTTACATGTTCTGATGACCTTCGTATTTGTTAACATTTCCTAATCATCTTGATTAATGCTAATTGAAAAGGACTGATTGAACCGCACCTTTTGTTCTATTTGGCCCATTTGATGTACTTGGTTATCAAATTAAGTTGGAAAAGGCTAATCACCAACCTATTTCACTAAGTGATGACATCAACAATAATATCAACATCATTTCACTCAAATTTTTACTAAAATATAAGATTATTTAAATAGGGGTAATAATAAGTCAGGCCTAAGCTCATCCTAATTCGGTCGAAAGCCCAATCAAACCTGAGATGACTAGTTCCAACTCGACTTAACCAAGCACAAATTTTTTAAAAAATTTTGAAAATGTCAAAACAATGTATTTTTCATATCAGAGTAGGACCTCGAGATGGATTTGGGCAAGTTGAGCCTAACCCGAGGCTCTATCATTTTAGAAAAATTGGGCTTGAGATCTAGTCCAAGGTTAGGTCAACCTAGACCTAACCCATTTACTTAAGGTCGAGTCGAGCTCGAGCCTAGTTGTAATCCCTATATTTGAAAAAATATCGTAATAGATAGTCTTACAATAGAAAGATTATTTATTCAATTTAAAATAAAGTGATATTAATTTAATTATATTATTTTTAAATTATTAAATAAAATAATTTTTTTAATTTAACTAGTTTATATTCAACTAATCTTTCTTAATTCTTAGTTGACCAAACTTTGTGGTATTTGGTGTAAAGTCGGATAGGTGGGCTTATTCCGTATTTTTCATCTAGATGTAGGGCCTTAATAGAATTGTTTCACTCAATTTAGCCTACTAAAAGTATAAATATAGACTACAATTGAAAGTGTTTGTTATAAAATGATAATGGTTATCATTAAAAAAAATGATTGCAAGATTTTTCTTACTTAAGATCATATGTATTCATACTTATAAATATTTGATATTGAATTAGTTTTAATGTTATTAAACAATGTATTTCTTGAAAAAAGCCGATCTTTACAAGGTATAAGTTACTGACAGATTGGGTTATACATCATGTATGTCTTTGTTATTTTCTGTACTTAATTATGCGGCGGGCTGATGTTTACTTAATCAAATTTATTTATTTTTCTCTCTTCTTCTGTATCCTGTATCATTATTTAGCATGTCACATCTGTATGTGGGTCTACCAGAAACAGTCTCTTTACTATATAGGGGTAAGGTTACGTACTATATGACCACCCCAGATTTCGCTTTACTGTAGAATTTCAAACTAGGTGTGATGATAATGATTAAGTAATACCACAAAAAAATATTACATAAAATCATACACTAGTGTTATATGTTTTATGTGAGTATTATATGTCAGATAAAAGTATTTTTATTTTAAAATCATACACTAGTGTTATATGTTTTATGTGAGTATTATATGTCAGATAAAAGTATTTTTATTT
This sequence comes from Erythroxylum bequaertii, assembly GCA_024520955.1. NCBI lineage: Eukaryota > Viridiplantae > Streptophyta > Magnoliopsida > Malpighiales > Erythroxylaceae > Erythroxylum > Erythroxylum bequaertii. The sequence continues at coordinate 8,289 of JANIJF010067211.1, read as the reverse complement.
TTATTTTACTTTACTTTTAATTATTATTATATTGTTATTTTAATATGTATGTGCATTTTTTCACTATGATCATTCAGAAACAATATCTTTATTAGTTATGAATAAAGTTGTATATTATTATACCTTTTCAAACTTTGGGTGAGATTTATTTTAAAAAGAAAATTTAAAATATTTAATTCAACATTTAAATACAATTTTAAATTTTAGTTCAATTAATTTAAGTTTTACTCTATTAAATTTAAGTCAAATTAATTTAAAATTATTAAACTTAAATGTGAATAATTAAGATATTTATAAAGTATAATTAATTAAGAGGACAAATATATCAAACTTATTAATATTAATTAATTTTCATCCAGTCCAACGAATTAAAACAAAATAAATAATCTGCATCTAGAGAATGGAAAATGATATTTCGGATTACATTTAGTCAAGGAACTGTGATGGCCAATGGCAGTTTTTACACCAAGCCGTTTCATCTGGATCAATGTCGTAAGACTGTCGGCACATTCTTGGAGCTCTGTAGCTCGGAATCTGAATGTAGGACCGTAAGGGCTTGAAGATGGTCACTAAATTTGTAACCAACTTCTCTGGAATCATTAGTTTTAAGTACTAAAACTCGCACTCAACACTTTAGCTTATCTCATTTTATCTTATGCTGATCAGATTTACAAGTTAATTAGTTGACAAAGTAGAGTTGATATCGGCCATCGCCTTTGATAAGATCAATTTATCGAATGGTACAAACCTCCTATTGGGTGAGTAAAATTAAACACTGTTAGAGTATGTAAACGTTCCTCATCCTCAACCACAGCAGGTGGCCTCATACGTAATAGTATAGACAATTGGCTTAGAGGCTTCATTCAGAATCTCAGCTGATACTTATTGGTGTTGGCGAAATTCTAGGGAGTGTTTACTAGACTCATACTCGCGTGGAATCTAGGTTATCGCCGGATCGAATTCAAAATGGATTCGATAGCGGTGATCAATCTCTTATCTTTTTCGGCTAACCGATCAATGGATCTCAATCTCATAGTTTTGGGTATTAATGAACTGTTTAATCAGAACTTGACTATTATATATTGATATATCTATCGAGAGAACAATAGATGTATTGACTGACTCGCTAATTATACAGAATATTTTGATTTTTTTTGGTAGATAAAGCGGGTGAAGCCCGAAAAAGAGTCTCTAACTAACGAACATAAGTAACACCAATAACATCATGAAAAAGTCACGAGTTCACCGCATCTGGTGGGCTAGCTAAGGGATGAAAACTCGGACTAAAGTTATAAGCATGATAGGATAAAGCATCGGCGACGAAATTTTCCTTCCGATGTATACGTGTAACCAAAATCTTCTCGAAAGAACAATCTAATTTTTATATTAACAAATAATTAACTTTAATTCTATAAGAACTATATCAAGTATACTTTTGATCAATCAAGCTCAAATATTTTAAATCAATCGAATTTTGGCCTAGATCTTGGATGAAAATTTTCAAATCAAATTTGAGTTACACAAAATTCAAATTCGTCCCAATACATGAAAAATTATTCCTAGAAATAATACATTTGATTAGGAATAGGGTTTTAAATTCTTATACCCCAAGTTTCTAGCGAGTTTGTGAAAAATTATTTTGTTTTAGAATAACTTAATAATATAGGATTGTGGTACTCATTTACTAGATCGACATTATTTTACACAATTATATTATAATGACATTATTTTATTTAGGGTTAATTACAAAAATTATTAAACTTTGATAAATTTTGTAATTATAGCTTAAATTTTTAAAAATAACAATTAAATACTCAAAGTTTCAAATTTTTTAATTACAGTCTAACGTTAGTGTTTTTGTTAACTTTGTTGAAATAACTTACCACATGTTCCCAAAACCAAACAATTAATGCACGTTAGCTAAAATCAACATAACTAATGAAAAACAGAGAGATTAAATAGCGTAAATTGATTTAGAGATTTAATTTGTTTAAAATGATATCATTTTAGTTATGTAATTAACAAAGTCATTTTATTAATCTTTATTAGTTATGCTAATTTTAGTTAGAGTTTCTCAAACATGTGGTAAGTCATGTTAATAAAATTAATAAAGATACTAAGGTCAAGTTAGAATTGGAAAAAAATTGAAAATTTAAACATTTAATTACTACTTTTTAAAATTTGAGTTATAATTACAATATTGACAAAATTTTGAAATTCTTTTAACTAACGCTTTTATTTAAATTAATTTAGAACATTTAAATTGGGCTAAACTAAGTATTCAGTCTAAGCATAGTCAAGCTTTGGGGCTGCCTGGGCTAGATTGGGCTAGGATGCCTTGAGTCCAATTAGGCCCTAGGCAAAGTTTGGGCTCAGGCAAACAATCCATTGTCACCCTTATCTAGTTTGAATATGTTTAAATTGATTAAAAATTAACGAGTTTAGTTAATTTAAAATCTATATTTTGGGGTTCTTTTTAAAAAAAGTTTAGGTCAAGTTTAAATTCAAACTTAAGCCTTGTTTTTGCAGTAATTACAAAATATAATTGTTTTGTTCAATTTAATTATAAAAATTTTAAATTGATTGACTTTTCGGTTCGATTCTTTATTTTCTTATTCAATTTATTTCAATAATTTCTATTGTTAAAAATTAACTAATTTATTAATTATTCGACCAGTTTCATAAATTAATCAATTTTTATAAATCAAATAATTTTTATTTATGATTATCTCCTTGTAATAATATATTTGATTGGGAATAGAGCTTTAAATTCCTATAATTCAGGTTCAATTTAATATTTTCTTCGTCTAAAGTTTGTCTTAGTTGATATTGTTAGTGAATACATAATAACAATTAAGTTGACTTCAAACAACAACTTAAGCTATTATAGCGAAATGATCACTTAACATAGCATCAGAGTCTTTATGACCAAGTGGTCGTGAGTTCAAATCTTACCATCTACTTAGACGAGAACACAGAATTAGCGGGAAGTTTTCCGGCACTTTGAGGACAAAAGCTTCATGTTTTTGAAGAAACAAGCGAAGATCTGGCGCTTGATTTGTCCTCGACGAGGAGGAAGCAACTTCCGATCACTGTTCTTTTTCTCCATCTGAGAACGACATCCTGACGGAGCAACAGCAGCTGCTCGAGGCACCCTCACCTTCATGATCGGAGCTTGATGAGCTGAAAATGAAAGTGAAGCTTGTGTGAAGTATGATAGACGGAACAGAGAGTTGAGTCTATTTATAAGTCTTGCATGAAAGAAACGTGGTGGACCAGAAGTTGCGGCTACGGACCCTGAAGTTGCGGATGTGGACATTGTGACTGAAAAACCCGAAATTGCGGCTATGTACAATGTGACCGACAACGAAGCTTCGTGTGAGTAGACGTAGACTGGAGTATCCAACTAAGAAGTGATAATTAGGGGAAAAAAACATAGAGCATACATTTTTTTATTTCAGCATTATTTTTTAAAAATTAAAAAATTTAATAACTTTATTTAAAAGTTAGTTTGCATCTTATTCTTTACTACTATTTTCATAACCATTAACACTAAGTTGAAGTCATGCTAAAGCGCGACGTTTGAAGAGTTTCAATAGTACATAACCTTACGCTTGCTTAATAGAAAAGTCATTTCTGATAAATTCATATGAAATACGTCGTAAAGATATTACAAAATTAAAAGTAGATGTGCATGACTAAGTCTTAAAAGGCCAAGTAATCGACTGTTGCCTGTAGCTCCGTTAGACTTTTTTCTTCGTAAATAGATGAAGTTGGACAATTTTGTCCTTTCTTATAAAGTTGGATAATTATTAATTTCATTTTTTGGTTTTTTAATAACTTATTGGTTAAGTTAAATAATTTAATCTAGATAAAGATAATAAAGTGACCCAATAAATAATCTAAATCAATGGGTAGAAATCTCTGTAAAAAATGGTTCCCAATCAGTATGGACCAGACTCACATCGGACTTGTGATGGGAAACCCGATATAGATGCTATATATAAAGGTTAAGATCTCCTGCAGTTGCTCATATCAATCGTAAGCATAAAGATTTTCTGACCTGTCAAGAGAGCTTACGTTTTGAGAAAACTGTAGAAATACCTTACCCGCGTCTTAGTGAGTAATTCCCGTGAAGATGACGGTAGATTTGTGCTTGTTTCAGCTTCAGAAAGTTTGTTTAAAGTTACGGAGACCGAAATTAGGTTTTTTCGCATTTCTTCATTTCTTTCCCTTTCACGTTTGATCCAGGATATGTAACTAAAGTACTGTTACATATTACACGTGGCATCAGAGCGGTGACGTGATCGAGTGGTTAAAAATGAAGATTTTTGGGTTCTCTCTCCATAAAGTTTTCGAATATTTAACTTATGTTTCTTAGTTTTTTCTTACTTTTTATTCCACGAAAATAATATACATGTGTTTAGTCTTGAGAAATGGGGTGAAAACGAGACTGAAAGAATGAAAAATTGACCCGAAACTAGCCAAAAATTGTCTTTTTTTGGCGAGGGTGCACCTTGATCACACGCCAAACACGTCAATGTTAAAACTAATGCATGTCAGCTAAAATTAACACAACTAATGAAAATTTAGCAGAGAGATTAAATAGCGTAAACTGATTTAGGGATTTCATTTTTTTTAAACGATGTCATTTTAGTTATGTGATTAAACGACATCGTTTTATTAATCTTTACTAGTTATGTTAATTTTGGTTGACGTATATTAATAATTAGAGTTTCTGAAATACATGGTAAGTCATGTCAGTAAAGTTAACGAAGATACTAAAGTCAAGTTAGAATTGATAAAAAATTGAAAGTTTGAACATTTAATTGCCACTTTTTAAAGTTCAGGTTTTAATTACAAAATTGGCGAAAGTATGAATTTTTTTTAACTAACGCTTTTATTTAAATTAATTTAGGATATTTAAATTAGGCTAAACTAACTATTCAATCTAAGTTTCAGGAGACGGAATTTTCTATCTAATGTTACTGTGTCTAACTCTGTCAAATTAATAAAACCTCATCGTTTTTGTTTAAATTTTAAATGTCTTAGTCACTTAAAGATAATTGTCATGCCCGTAAATTTTTTTGTTGTCATTTTAATTATAATTATACTACTATTATTTTAATAAAAATTAAATTAAATTAAAATTACGTTACTATTAATTTTATATAAAATTAAAATTAAAATGATAAAAAGTGACAAATTTTTTCTTTTTTATTATTTTAAATTTAATTTTTAAATAAAATTAAAATGATAATAAAAAACAAATTTTGTGTCATATATATTAGCACGCATTCATATTAAGGCAATATTAAACATCTTGTATATTTATGATAAAGTTTTTTCTACATATAATGCTTGTGAAATGCAAATAAATTATATAATATATTATATATATGAAATAATTTATTTTGAATTTCAATAACTTGTTTTAATTGATTAATTTACTAAAATCAGTTGATTACCAAATATGCCTTGTGGCAAACAGCTGATTGCATTAGCTCACAGCTAATTCTATCTGCAACTAGCTGATAGTTGATTATATTGGCTGATGTGACCAGCAGATAATACCAATTGTTTATTAAAGTTGTTTGATAAAATTAGTTGTTTAGTGTTTATGTATAAAATTCTATAATTTATAAGTTAATTAAACAATTTTAGTAAATTAATCAATTAAAATAAGTTGTTAAAATCAAAATAAATTATTCCACACATATAATATATTGTATAATTTATTTGCATTTCACAAGCATTCTCTGTAAAATAAAACTTTATCATACAAGATGTTTAATATTGCATTAATATGCATGCGAGCTAATGTAATAATAATAAAAAAACTAATCAATTTTTTAATTTAAATTTAAATTTTTTGTAATTTATAAATTAATTAAACAATTTTTAAAATTAAAATTTTTATCTTAAAAATTTTATTTAAAAAATTAAAATTAAAATAATTAGAAAGAAAAGAAAAGAATTTCTGTTGGCGTGACTTAAGTGTCATGACTATGACACAAATTCATTATTATATTTTATTTTTTAATTATTTATAAAATTGATAGTACCATAATTAAAATTAAAATTACAATTTAATTTACTTTTTATTTCACTAATAATAATATAATTTAAAATTAAAATTTTATCTTATAAATTTTATCTAAAATAATTAAAATAATTAAAAACAAAAAAGAATTTGTGTCAATTTATTATTATTATATTTATTATTTTAACTATTTTAATTTTAATTTTAATTTTTTATAAAATTAATGGTACCACAATTAAAATTAGATTAAAATTAAAATTAAATCTAATTTTTTATTAAACTAATAATAATATAATTAAAATTAAAATCATAAAAAAAAATAATAAGTAACGCGTGTGACTTATCACCCCTGTAACTTGTGTTAGTGAGTTTTGGCTTAAAATTTAAGCAGATGACTGGATTGACTGGCGCGATTACTCCTGCAAAGTGAGGGCAAGACATGGATGTTTCTGACGGAAAATTCCAAGTTACAGATTGATCATCGAAAGGCAACACAGTTGGAGGAGTTTTGATCGGCCAAGCTACTAAGCTGTTTTCTGAAGCAGTAACATCCTCTTTTATCCCTTTTTCTATTCTTACTTTCTGGACGATGCTTTACTACAAATTAAGCAATCGAAGAGAGAAAGAGAGATTCACAGCTCTCTGATCTCATGAGGCGTCTACGCTAACTTCATCATTTCTTCTTCAGTAAAAGTTCATGGCTTAACTACGTATATGTCTGCATTTCGTTCTTTTAGCCTTTTGTATACTAAGGACAATGCTTAAACCTCTTGTTATTTCTCTGTTGTTACTGATCATATTCTCGAGTTTTGTCTTCTGGGTCTTCATACGTTTACAAGTAATGAACAATAATTAAATGGAAATAATTATCTCCTCGTCATCTTGGTTCTCAAAGCCCAGGACAAACTTGTGATTCATTACTTGGGAATGGTAAAGGTGCTTCTGATAAGGCTAGAATAGGATAAAATGAAAATAATAATATTAGGTCATGCAAGAATTTTTTTGTTAAATCCAACAATAGTTATGGCCAAAAAAGCTGTAACTTGATAAATGGCAAAAATTATAGTTATTCTCATTCATCTATTTTGTGCGTTTACTGAAATAGATATGGTCATTTTAGTCATTCCTGTGACTTTTAAAGAATGAAGAAATTACCTCAAATGTATGTTTAGAGACCAAAAGATTAAACTACTAACTTGGAAGGACCCTGAAAATTTTGGGTACCTAAAATAAGATAAAAATAGTGGTTGTTCGAGACATATGACAAGTTAAATATCACATTTTACGTATATTAAAAGGAAATATGGAGGTAATGTTGTCTTTGCTAACAAAAACATGGCGAAAGTTAATGGAATTGGTAAAATTGGTGACTCTAATTATGCTCTTATTGATAATGTTTTTTATGTTGATAAATTGAAACATAACTTGTTAAGTGTAAGTCAATTATGTGATAAGGTTTATAGACTTACTTTCTATTCATTCTATTGTGAAATGATTGATAATCTTAATGATAATATGGTATTTGGTGGTCCTAGAAATGAGAATATATATTGTGCTCAATTGGAAGACATGTCTTCACAAAATGTTAAGTATTTTGTTTCACTATAAAAGGATTCATTTATTTGGCATAGAAGATTTGGATATGCTAGTATGAGCATCTTATCAAAATTATCCAAAATGATTTAGGAAGAGGACTACCGAATTTAAAGTTTGAGAGTAATCAAGTTTGTGAAGCTTGTTTAAAAGGAAAACAAATTAGAAGTAGCTTTCCTCCTAAAAATATTGTTTCTACTAACCAACCGCTTGAATTTGTACATATGGATTTATTTAGCCCTACTAGAACTCAAAGCTTTGGTGGTAAACACTATGGTTTTGTTATAGTAGATGTGTTGGAATCCAACTGTGATCGAATCATGGGCGCAGCAGAAATTAAAATTTTACGGATTCCTAGCGGATCCCAATAATTGATTAAACTTGAATCAAAATAATATTCGAATTAGAAATCCTACCTTGCTCGCTTTTCGGAGAAAAGCTTCGACTATTTTTCTTTGAGTGATCAATCACTAGCTGTCCACATGTCCAACCTCTGATGGTATCCACAGAGTAATTTTCAAAACTATTTTTGGAGGAAGAAGACAGAAAGTGCTAGCTTTCATAAAGCTTTCCCTTTAAATAGAAAAATCAAGATAGTCTTTTATTAAAATTAAAACTCCTTAATTATAATTAGAATCAAATTCTAATTCTAA
>JANIJF010064193.1:0-14122 GCA_024520955.1 Erythroxylum bequaertii | reverse complement strand
GGCGGAGTTTAAGAAATACCCATTCTCCCACCGTGAAGGATAACGGAGTCCTCTTCCTATCTGCAAATTTCTTCATCTGGTCTTGAGCTCGCTGAAGATTGTATTTCAGTTGAAGTAAAGCCTCATCTCTATCAACCAACTCTCTTGCCGCAGCCTCTACCTTCGTTTCACCTTGTAAATACCAAACTAGTGTTGGAGGTTTTCTGCCAAAGACCAATTCAAAAGAAGTGGAAGCAGTGGATACATGAAAGGTAGTGTTGTGACATAGTCCAGACCATCAATCCAATAGGACCAATGTTTGGGCTGTTCGGAAGCAAAGCACCGCAAATAGGTTTCTAAACATTGATTGAGAACTTCGGTTTGTCCATCCGTTTCTGGATGATAGGAGGAACTCATTTTAAGCACCGTACTTTAATGTTTAAATAATTTCTTCCAAAAATAACTCACAAACAAAGGATCACGATCACTTATGATTGATGATGGAACTCCATGTAGACGGACTACCTCTTTTACAAATACTTCAGCCATGCTTTTGGCAGTATATGGATGCTTCAATAGAATAAAATGGTCATATTTTGATAATCTATCCACCACAACCAGTATTGCTTCATATCCCTTAGATTTAGGAAGTCCTGTGATGAAATCCATTGAGAAATCTTCCTAGATCTGGTTGGGAATAGGTAAGGGTTGTAACAGGCCCCCTAGAGAAGTTGCATATTTCTGTCTTTGACATGTGTCACAAGACTTAACATAGTCTTGAATAGACTTCCTCATACCAATCCAATAAAGATTATGAGCAATCCTTCTATATGTGCGGAGAAAACCTGAATGGCCTCGTATAGGTGAAGAGTGAAACTCCTTTAGACGTAAGGGAACGAACGTGGATTGGGCTGAAATCACTAACCTCCCCTTGTATAAGAGAACTCCTTGGTGCAAAAGAAACCCTTTCTTTGCAGCTGGATTTTGCTGCAATTTCTTTATAATATCACTGAGCACAGGATCTTTGTCCACCTCCTGCTGAAGAATTTGACTATCAGCCCATAATGGATATGAGATAATGCTCCCCAAATCAACCTCTTTATAAATTCGTGACAAAGCATCAGTAGCTTTGTTTTCGGGTCCCAGCTTATAAATAACCTCAAAATGATACCCAAGTAGCTTAGCCGTCCAATATTGTTGGTCTGTAGTGGAAACTCTTTCATGTAGCAAATGACAGAGACCTTTATGATTCGAATAAACAACAAAGGGTCTACCCAACAAGTAATGGCGCCAATGGTGGACGGCTAAAACCAATGCCATTAATTCCTTCTCATAAGCAGATTTGGAAAGATTACCTTCAGATAAGGCCTTGCTAAAGTAGGCAATCGGTTTTCTATTTTGCATCAATACCGCACCAATCCCCTTGCCCGAAGCATCACACTCCACCTCAAAGGTCTGAGAAAAGTTTGGAAGAGCTAATACTGGAGATGTAGTTAGAGCCCTCTTCAAAGTGTCAAATGACTCTAAGGCCGCTAACTTCCAATGAAACCCATCTTTCTTTGTTAATTCAATAAGAGGCTTGGCTATCTTTCCATAGTTCATAATGAACTTTCGGTAGTATCCTGTCAACCGAAGGAATCCCCTCACCCCCTTCACATTATGAGGAACAGGCCAATTCACCATACAAGAAACCTTGACTGGATCCACTGCTACTCCCTGTGCTGAAATAACATGACCTAGATATGCCACGGTTCTACTTCCAAAACTGCACTTCTGCTTATTAACTACAAAGTGATTAGCTTGTAAGACCTCCAAAACATCTGTTAAGTGTAAAAGATGAGTGTCCCAATCAGCACTATACATGAGGATGTCGTCAAAAAAGACCAACACGAACCACCTAAGGAAAGGTCTGAAAATATCATTCATAACTGATTGAAATGTGGTTGGGGCGTTGGTTAGCCCGAATGGTATCACGAGGAACTCGTAATGCCCATCATGTGTGCGGAAGGCCATTTTGTGAATGTCCTCCCTCTTGACCCTAATTTGATGATAACCCAATTTTAGATCTAGCTTAGAAAAGAATCCGGCACCATTCAGCTCATCTAATAATTCATCCACCACCGGAATAATGTACTTGTCTGGTATGGTCACCTGATTTAGTGCTCTATAATTTACACACATTCACCATGAAGCATCTTTCTTCTTGACCAAGATCATCGGGCTGGAATAGGCGCTAGAACTAAGGCGAATGATTCCCATTTGCAACATTTGCTGCACCTGCCTTTCAATCTCATCCTTGTGATGATGAGGATATTTGTAAGGTCTCACACTAATAGGGCCTTGCCCCTGCTGTAAAACAATAGCATGTGAGTGGTTCCTTTCAGGAGGCAGCCCTTGCACTTCTAAAAATACCCCCGGAAACTTGTCCAACACATGATTCAACTCCCTATCCTCTTTGATGGTAAGTTGCATCTGTTGCTCTCCCATTATAACCGATAAGAAATCACCATTTAAGATAGCAAGGAGACCATGTAAGCACACTGAATCTTCAGAATACACACTCTCTCCTTGGTGTGGCCTGAAATCCTGCGATACCATGTAGCTGCACACTTTGTCCTTCATGTTGGAATTGCATAGTCATCTCCTTCCAATCCACTATGACCTTTCCTAAAGTTTGTAACCAAGCAACCCCTTGGATCACATCCTTTCCTCCTAAATCCAGGACATAAGCATCAATCTTCCACTCTAAGTCTCCCACCCGAATAGGAATTTTCAAACACTTCCCTTGAGTAGTCACCCTATGGCCATCTCCCAATCTGATTCCTAATGCTTTATTTGACCCCACCGTCAACCCCAACCCACTTACCAGAATGAAGTTATGGCTGGCCCAGCTATCCACTAGAATCACAATCGGAACTCCCTGTAGCTTCCCTGCCAACCGCATAGTTTTAGTCTCAAGTATCAGTGCTCCATTCACTCCAAACACCCCCATGGTTCGGCATTCCAGAGCTATGTCACTCTCCTCCTCAGTTTCTACTTCCAATGCGATAATTTCTCCATTCTCATTCAAGGTTTCATTGTCATCCAAAATCAGTAATCTCAGTTGTTTTTCCGCACACTGATGAAGAGGATGAAACCTCTCCCCACATCTGAAAAATAGACCCTTTGCCTTTCGATCCATAAGCTTTTGGTATGAGAGATGATGCAATGCCCGATTCCTCTCCATCGGTCCCCTCCTATCACCTTCCGATCACCTGGTGGGTGTCGCCATGGGTGGAGTGACCATTCGGGGTCGGTTTGAGACCCAGCTAGTTCCCAAGTTCTTCCCGCCCCAACACAACCCACATACGTCCCACGACCCGTCGGGTTTGGAAGCTCCGTCTCACGATGGTTCGGGTTGACCCGAAAATTTCCCCTAAAGGGACTCCCTCGGTGTGGAGTCCATACGCACGTTTGAGAGCCCGAGCCTTCGACACCCTCGTACTCACCATTTACCTCATCTTCCACTGCCCTCGCTACCTTCATCAGTTGGTACCTGTTCACAGGTCCAAACGTACGTACTCTCCTTTGAATATCAGCTCGCAAGCCACTCATGAAATACCCCATAAATTGCTCCTCCAGTAGTCGACCCACATGAGACGAGATAAACTCGAAGGCCTCAATATATTCCTCCACCGAATCAGTCTGCCTCAAATCCGACAGCTCTTCAAAAGGATTATCAGATCTTCTCCCTCCATAACAATCGATAAGGGCTATCTTAAATTTCTCCGAGTCCAACTCTTCCTCTGTCTCCCGAAGAAGTTTAAACCAATGTATGGTGGAACCTTCCATACTCAAGAGAGCTAGTTTCATTTTTATCGGTTCGGAAGTATTATGAACTTCAAAATACACTTCTGCCCTAGTGATCCACCCCACAGGATCAGACCCATCGAACATGGGTAATTCCACCTTACGGACCGACATTCTATAATCTTCCATAGTGTCATAGGAATGTTCCATCGGACTTGATTGCCCCAGACGTGGATTCCGTTCTCCTAGCACATTGGGCCCCCTTCCTGAGGCCTCGCCACTCCCTTGTCCTTCCTCTGGTCGTTTGCCCATCATTTTTCTCATTTCCAGCAGCAAAGCTCGCTGCATTTCTCCCATTGCCATTTGCATGGATGACTGAATATCCTCAAGTCCAGCCTCCAAATTCGCCATACGGGATTTCAACAATTCTACCCTATTGGACATCTTGGGTGGCATCAAGGTTGGTTGCTCTAAATTCTCAAGTTCCCGAAAGTGAACTGATCCTCTCTTCCGATATTAGTATCCGGTAGGTCGAACCAATGTTAGAACTCTAGCTTAATATGCCAGAGGTAGTGTATATTATTGATTATAATAGAGGATCCTTACTGCTATTACAAGGTGATATACTGGACACCTTCCTTCCCAGAGTTGAATATAGCTCCTCAGAGAGAATTCATCCTCACTGTCTACAATATTACTCTCCTCACTTCTTTCTAGCCGAATCCTTCTTTCTCTGACCACCGCCCCACCCTCCCCTTAACTAACCCTAGGTACATTCTGTTATTTTCCTTGTACCCATTCAGCCCCCATGCTCCTAAGTCCTAACTAACTCTGACATCATTCCTCTCAACCCCCTCTTTCTTTCTCCTCGAGTACCCTCTCCATATCCTAGGCCTATTGTTATTGTTATTGGTCCTAACAGAAGGGATCTCATGAAGGAAAATTTAATAAAACTCCATCAGCCCATGAGGTAGATTTTGGACAGTTCACTCAGGAGCAGATTAACCACATCCTGAAGTTGCTGAAACCCAAATCTGAGTCCTCAAATGCTCCCAGTGCATCTGTTGCGCAAACAATTACTGATAATCATGTTCCTTCCCTTGCAATTTCGCTGCTCGGATCATTGATTCAGGAGCATCTGACCATATGACCAATTCTTCTGATTTATTTCATAATTATAACCTTGTTTTGGCCATGAAAAAATTCGTATAGCAGATGGGTCTTTTTTTTGCTATAGCTGGAAAAGGTTCAATCACTCTATCTTCTAATATCAGCCTTAAGTTTGTCCTTTATGTTCCTAAACTAGCTTGTAATCTGCTATCTGTGAGCAAACTAGGCCATGACTCTAATTGTACCATTACGTTTTTTGATTCGTATCGTGTTTTCGAGGAATAGACTTCGAAGAGGATGATTGGCTGTGCTAAGTTGATAGATGGTCTCTACTATTTCGTTGATGACTACTTGAAGAATAAAGAAGCTCATGGCTTAAGTAGTATTTGTTCAACCCTTGCTAAAGAATAGATTTTGGTTTGACATAATAGTTTAGGACATCTTGGTTTCTCATATCTCAAAAGACTATTACCTCATTTCTTTAAATCTGTGGATTCTTCAAAATTTTATTGTGAGCATCGCATTTTATCCAAAAGTCATAAGATTATTTACCTTGCAAAACCATATCAACCCTCTAAATCATTTTACTTAATTCATAGTGATGTTTGGGTCCATCCCGTGTTAAAACCCTTTCTGGAAAAAAAAAATGGTTTGTAACTTTTATCGATAATCAAACTCGATTATGTTGGGTCTATTTGGTGTGTGAAAAATCTGAAGTTCCTCAAATCTTTCAAAACTTTTTATGCGATGATTGAAACTCAATTTCACACACACATTGGTATACTTCACTTTGACAATGGTACTGAGTATTTTAATGAAGTTCTTGGAAAATTTCTTAAGCTTAAAGGCATTGTTCACCAATCTACTTGTGTTAACGCCCCTCAACAAAATGACATTGCCGAGAGGGAAAAAAAAACATTTACTGGAAGTATCTCGGGCCATTATGTTTGCTATGAATGTGACAAAATACCTTTGGGGTGAGGCTGTCTTGACTGCATTATACTTAATCAATCGAATGCCCAGCCGTGTTTTGCATTATGCTGCAGCCTAGATGTGTTTAATCAAAGTTTTTCTAAAAATCGACTTTATTCTACTCTTCCCCTTAGGGTTTTTGGGTGTATGGTGTATGTTCATACTTCGGCTAGGGGAAACTCCAAACTAGATCCTAGAGCTGAAAAATGTTTATTTATTGGGTATGCTCCTAGTAAATGGGTTTATAAGTGCTACAACCGTTTCACACAAAAAATTGTTGTATCCATGGATGTCACATTCCTATAACATAAATTTTTTTTTTCTTTAGGGGGAGAACTCTAATGAGGCAGAAAATTATTGGGACGTTACTATTACTACCAACCCCTTATCCACAGTCATTATTGATTGCAATATAATCTCTGATAATGAAGGCAAAGTAACTACTCCTAATATGTCCATGCCAGGAAATCCCAGTTCAACCACAGGGGGAGAAATACCACTATCCCCAAGGAACAGAATGCTGAGCTTCGGGTTTATTCTAAGAGAGACTCAATTAAGTAGTAGAGAACAACCTACCTCAACTCTGCACAGCCTCTCAATCTCCTCGGAGAATGAACCTGGGAACAACTCTAATTTAGGTAACCCATTTGCTACTTTACCCCTTGTTGTGCCTAATAATGATCAATCTATACCTACTGACCTACAATTTACCAGTGATGTTTCTATTGGTTTCTTTGTGGATAATTACCTACCCATAGCATTTACGAAAGGGAAACAGGCTTGTACCAACCATCCCATATCAAAGTACCTATCTTATGGAAAACTATCTCACAAACACGACTCCTGTATCTCTAAAATCACTAACTTGTTTGTACCAAGGAACATTGAGGAGGCACTTCAAGATCCAGATTGCAGATTAGTTGTTATGGAAGAGGTAAATGCACTTGAAAAGAATGGCACTTGGGAACTTGTTGATTCCCATAGAGATAAAAAACTGGTAGGGTGCAAGCAAGTGGCTTTGCACTTTTAAATTCAAGGCTGATGGCAGTGTGGAAAGGTTGAAGGTAAGGCTAGTTGCTAAGGGGTTCACTTAAACCTATGGTATTGACTACCAAGAGACAATTGCTCCTGTTGCAAAGGTGAATACTACTCAGATGTTGTTATCCTTGATGGTAAAATTTGAGTAGACTTTACATCAACTAAATGTAAAAAATGCATTTCTTAATGGAGGCTTAGAAGAAGAAGTCTTTATTAGCCTACCTCTAGGATTTGACGATACCTATGGGAGGAATTAGGTGTGCAAGCTAAAGAAGTCATTATATGACCTAAAATAGGTCCCTAGAGCATGGCTTGATAGATTTGGAAGAGCTGTAAAGAGCTATGGCTACTGTTAGAGTCAAGCTGATCATACGTCGTTCTTGGCAATGATGCATCTGAAATAGTGGAGTTGAAGAAGAGATCAGCCAAAGAATTTGAAATTAAAGACATTGGACCCCTCAAATATTTCGTCAAGATGGAGTTTTCTAGATCAAAAGAAGGTATATTTGTGAGTCAGAGAAAATATATACTAGATCTATTGAATGAGACTGGATTACTAGGCTGCAAGGCAGCTGATACGCCTATTGAAACATGTGTGAATCTTAGCCCAACTCAACCTGAATATATCATTAATAAGGAGAGATACCGGTGGCTGGTCGGGAGACTAGTATATTTGTTACACACTAGACTTGAGCTTTTGCTGTGAGCTTAGTGAGTCAATTTATGCATTCACCAGGCCGAGAACATTTGGATATTGTGTATAGGATACTACGGTATCTAAAAGGAACTCCTAGGAAAGGTTTAATGTTTCGTAAGCGGAATAATCTTTTAGTTAAAGTTTATACCGATGCTGATTGGGCAGGAAGTGCTACTGATAGAAGATCATTTTCGGGCTATTGCACATTTGTTGGAAGAAACTTGGTAACCTGGAGGAGTAAAAAACAAAGTGTTGTTGCAAGGAGTAGTGCCGAAATTGAGTTTCGATCAATGGCGCATGGAATTTGTGAAGTTTTGTGCATTAAAAAGGTACTGGAGGAACTGCAAATTCCAATTTCAGTTCCTATGAAGGTGTATTGTGATAACAAGGTTGCAATTTCAATTGCCACAACCCGGTCCTTTATGATAGAACAAAACATGTTGAGGTTGACAAGCACTTCATTAAGGAGAAGATTGAAAAAGGATTAACAAGTGTTCCCTATATGCCGACCTCACAACAGGTAGTTGATATTCTTACAAAAGGGTTACACAAGAGCTAGTTTAGTGTTCTGGTTACCAAGCTGGCTATGGATGGCATCTACAAGCCAACTTGAGGGGGAGTGTTGGGAAATGTTCGGGTGGGTGTTAATGATTGCTAAAAGTTAGCTAAATTAGATCAATTAGAATATTATGTGCAATTGTTAGTTTCCTAAAATAGCTCCTTGTACTCCTATATATACTTATACGTATGTATTGACAGTTAAGGGAATAATAATATACATCTATTCAGCTTATATTTCTGCAGATTCCTTTGAGCATTGTTCGAGATCTGAAATGTACTTACTTTTTAAACTAATAGGTCTGAAGGAACGAGAGTTGGGTTTTCTTCTCAATTGGCACTTTTGGTTACTGCATTGGATATGTCCTTCAATGCACAATTTATGGACGATTTTGTTTCAGGTATTGGATATAGCATTGTATTATTTTGTGAATATAGCTTATGCACAAATTATAGTTTGGTAATTCTTTTTATGCTCATTTCCATTTATCATATTTTTGTTCACAACAGTTGACAATCCAACTTCTGATAACTTGAAGTCCTCAATGGTTGTGCCTCCACCAACTGTTCTTGATCGTGTGTTCAAAGATCTCTTTCATGACGGTTAGTTTTCCTTCTTACTTTTAATATTTTTTGTATTCTTGTTGACAGAACTGAATAAGAAAACCAAAACAGAAATTTTATAAACTTGTTCTTTAATTGATACATCTTAAATAGCAAAAACACAACTAGTATAGAATCATTATCCTAGCTACTTATCTCTACTAATCTGCAGCACCCTAACTACGTAGTATTGGTTTATGAATCTAGGATAAGATTTTCCTATTTTATTGGAATCATTATCTACTAGATATTAGTTTTCCTAATTTACCAAGACTCCCCCTCAAGTTGGTGCAAAAATTTCTATCATTGCCCAACTTGCTAACTTGAAGTTTGACTGGTTGTCTTAACAATCCTTCAGTAAATATGTCTACATCTTTTTGTGTGGTTGGAATGAATGAAGTACAGATTATTCCTGCTTTAAGTTTTTCCTTAATGAAGTGCTTATCAATTTCAACGTGTTTTGTCTTGCCATGAAAGACTGGGATATGGGCAATACTTATGACTGCCTTATTATCACAGTACAATCTCATAGGAAAGCTCATGAGAATTTGAAGATCTTCCAAAACTCTTTGTAGCCATAGAACTTCACATACACCTTGAGCCATTGATCCAAATTCTACTTCAGCACCGCTCCTAGTAGCTACATTGTGTGTCTTACATCTCCATGTGACTAAGTTGCCCCAAAGGAATGTACAATATTTAGAAGTCAATCTTTTATTAGTAATTGATCCTGTCCAGTCTGCATTAATATAGACCTCCACTCTACTTTCTTTCTTTTTTGAAACAAAGCCCTTTTTGGGAGTGCCCTTTAAATATTGAAGGCTCCTCTACACAGCTTCTTGTTGCTTCTTTTTTGGGGAATGCGTAAACTGACTAACCATACTTACAGAAAAGGCAATATCAGGTCGTGTATGAGACAAGTAGATCAATCTCCCTACCAATTTCTGTTACCTTCTTGTATCTACTAGGATTCCATCTTTAACATCTCCAGGTTTGACATTAAACTCTACTAGAGTGTTTGAAGGCTTGCTTCCACTCGTTCTAGTCTCCTTTAAGATATCTAAAATATACTTCCATTGTGAGACCACATTTTTCTATTTTTATCTTACTACTTCCATTCCAAGAAAATATCTTACATGGCCTAAGTCCTTAATTTCAAACTCCTTGGCCAAATTTAGCTTAAGTTTCCTCATTTCTTCTATATCATCTCCAGTTCAAATTATATCATCCACATAGAAGATCATAATTGAAATTTTTTCTTTGATGGATCTCTCTTAGTGAACAAAGTGTAATCAAATTGTCCTTGACAATAACCTTGACCCTTAACAAACTTTGTGAATCTTTCAAACCAGGCTTTGGGAGACTGCTTAAGACTATATAAGGATTTTTTTAATTTACATACCTTGGTTCCAAAGTTTTCAGAGAATCTAGGGGGAGACTCCATATATACTTCATCTAGATTTCCATTCAAGAAAGCTTTCTTTACATCTAATTGATTTAGAGGCCAGTGAAGATTGACATCAATTGAAAGGAGGATTTGAATCGTGTTTAACTTTGCCAGTAGTGAAAAAGTCTCAAAATAAGCTATGCCATATGTCTGGGTAAAGCCTTTAGTAACTACCTGAGCCCTGTACCTCTCTAAGTATCCATCATAATTAAATCTTAAAGTAAACACCCATTTACATCCAACAAACTTCTTTTCCATTTGGTAGATTGACTTCTTCCTAGGTTGCATTCTTTTCCAAGGCTTTCGTCTCTTCAAGAACAACTTCTTTCCACTTAAGAACTTTTAGAGTCTCTTGAAGACTGTTAGGAATAGGAATACTAGATGCTGTGAAATAAAGGTATAATACATGGGTGAAATATTTTTGTATGACACAAAGTTGGAGAGAGAATGTTGTGTACAAGATCTAATACCTTTCCTAAGAGATATAGGGAGATCAATTTGAGAAGAAGAGTTTAGCTTAGAATCACTTCTAGGAATACTTTCAAGAATATGAACTTTTGTGAAGCATAATGATTTTCTTGATCTAACCTTTGGTTAGATTCATGAAGATGATGTAGAATGGTGACCTTTTGTTTTTAGTACTAGGTGTTCCTGTGAATATACAAGACCCTTGTACCGTTTCTCACATATCTTCTTGTTTTCAGTATTATCATTTTGTGATGGCATTGTCATAGGTGGTTTATTAACTGATCCAACTTTATCAATATTTACTTCATTTGCTTCCAATAATTTTGTGTTGTCTTTTTGTGAATGATCATGAGAGGTATCACTTTGAACAAACTCAAATCTAAGATTCGAACCATCTAAATACTCATCTTCATTGATATTTTCCTCCCCCTGACGATGGTAGTTATTATAGTATGAAGTACCTCCAAAGAAAGTAACATCCATAGACACAAACATCTTTTTTGAAATTAGATCAAAACATTTGTACCCCTTTTGATTAGTGGGATAACCTATAAATATGCATTTATGTGCTATAGGATCTAGTTTTGAAAGTTTGGAATCATGATTATGAACAAAAGTTAATTTTTATGGGAATGTTCGTAATGAGTCATGAGTCTAGTAGTTGGAAAATACTTACTGAATTGGTGTTTTTTAGTTAAAGATTTGCATAGGTAATTTGTTTATCAAGTAGATGGTTGTTAGAACTGCTTTCCCCCAAAGATATTTAGGAACCCTAGTTTGAAGGCTCAAAGCTCTAACTATTTCAAGAAGGTGCAATGATGTGAGTTTCGTACTGTATCGGCCTGAAATGGTACGAAATTATGGAGCTTAGTATTGGTCGTCGGTACTAGCCAATACTGGCGATTTTGTTTGTTACTTGCTAGTAATGTAAACTTTAAAAAATTGAAGGATTGATTTACAAAAAAGAAATTTAAAACTAACAAAATTACCCACAGGTGCATTGATGATGCGCTCAAGTTGTTTGACGAAATGCTGTGTCAAATGAAGATCGTTGTTGCGTTGCGTTCCTAATGATGTTACAAGGTCAATTTTTTCCCATTGGTTTTCAAAGGCAAAAGAGACCAGGTAGGAACTAAATTGACGAGGAGGTTGTTGATGCAATGGTGAAACTAGGGGAACATGGTGTGTTTCTTAGTTCAGAATGGATTCGTCAATTGATCACTAGGTTGTGTTGGAATAGGATGGCTAATAAAGCCTGGGACTTGTTTAATCAATTCATATAGTTGGGGTTTAATTTTCAAGTTGAATCTTGTAATGCTTTATTGACTGGACTTGGGAGAAATGGAGACATTAAGGGAATGAATGAACTTATAGAGAAGATGGAGGAGTTAGAGATTAAGCCAAATGTTATCACATTTGGGGTTTTAATTAATCAGCTATGCAAGTTTAGGAGAGTGGATGATGCATTGGAGGTGCTTAAAAAGATGGATGGAGATGAAGAAGAGCATGAGGTTTTGATTGAACCAGATGTTATCAACACATTGATTGATGGACTTTGTAAAGTTGGGAGACTAGAAGGAGTTGGGTTGATGGAAAGAATGAGATTGAAGGGTTATGATACTAATATTGTTAGTTACAGTTGTTTGATTGATGGTTTTTGTAAAGATGATTAGCTAGCGGGAGGATTGGAGTTATTTGATGAGATGAACAAAGAGGGTGATTCAATTGTACCTAATGTGGTTATTGTTAACACTTCGGTTGATGGCATGTGTAGAAATGGGAGAGTTAATAGTGCATTTGAGTTCTTTAGTGAGATGTAAAGAAAAGGTTTAAAGGGTAATGTTGTTAGTTATACTGTCTTGATTAATGCATTTTGCAATGTTACAACATTGATAGGTTGATGGAAATTTTTGACCAAATGCTAAGTGGTGGATGTACCATATATACATTACAATATATTGGAAAATATATTAAAGGATTATTTTATAATTTTAAAAAAATTTAAGGACTATTTTATAAATTAAAAAAATTACTCAAAAGGATACCTAATATTGACTGATATCTGTACATTATCGTACCAGAATCAAATCTGATACTAGTACTGGTATGGTATTCATAACATTAAGAAGGTGTTTGTTTTTTCTCTCAGCCACCCTATTATGTTGTGGTGCAGTATTACATGAGCTTTGATGAACTATTCCTTTGTTAGCAAAAAAGTTTCCCAACTTATTGTTAAAAAATTCTTTCCCATTATCACTTTGAAATATTTTAATCTTAATCTGAAATTGTGTTTGAATCATGTTGTAAAAGTTTTTGAAGACTCTTTTAGCTTTAGAATTTTCTTTTAAGAGAAAGATCCAGGTGACCCTAGTATGATCATCAATAAATGTAATAAATCAACATTTCCCAAACAATTTAGTAACTTTAGAAGGCCCCCAAACATCACTAGGGATCTTGGTAAATGGTTGTGAAGTTTTGTAAGGTTGTGGTGGGAAAAACACATGATGTTTTGCTAATCGACAATGCCATAACTTCGAAACATTGAAGGGTTTTTATTTATGAATAACTTTGAAAGCAAATGCTTTAAATAGTGAAAACTTGGATGGCCTAATTGACAATGCCATAACTTCACTATTACTAGAAACTGAAATAGAATTGTAACAAGTTTGTTGGTCTTGTCTACCAAAGGCCCATCCTTTATGAAGAACATCGAGGCCACTATTCTGGTTAGCATCTCTAATCATCTTCTCGGAGGTTAACTCTTGAGATTCACGATGGGAAGGCTAGAAAATTAGTTGACAAATTATGATTATGAGTAAGCTTGCATAGGAACAAGAGGTTATATGATCGGCTAGGAACGTGAGGGACATCTTTGAGTTTTAAGGAGGGAGAGATAGACGTTGTTCCTTTTCCAACAACTGAAGCAAAGGAACCGTCAACAATTTTAACCTTTTGATTTCCTACCCATGGAATATATGATGAAAAAAAGTGTAGAATACCAGCCATATGATCTATGGGACTCGAATCTAATATCCAGGGGCCATTAGTGTTGGTACAGGCCAAAGACATAGGAAAAGTATTACCTAGCTAGAGAACATGACAGATTAGGATTATTTTGAGATTTAAACATTTGGTGTAGATGTTTTATTTGTTCCTGAGTGAAAGGAAGAGATTTTGAAGATGATTGTTGCCCTGAATTAGAATTGTTCACTTGGAATGCTTTGACTTCTCCCCTTATCTTGGTGTCATTGCTTGGTTTCTTTTTCTAGTTAGTTGGTTTTTTGTTCAGCTTCCAACAAGTTTCCCTGGTATACCACAGTTTTTTACAATGGTCACACTAAGGCTTCTGTTTTGTACTACGTTTTTCTCATTTGCAGTTTGCTCCTCGAGTCACAAGAGTTGAGCCTTCGCTCTCTGTTATGGTTTTACTAGCATTCTTCAACATCACTTGTCTTCTTGAT
>JANIJF010063826.1:0-14129 GCA_024520955.1 Erythroxylum bequaertii | reverse complement strand
AAAATTTCATACAACAAAACATATAGCAATTCCGCAAACCATTCAAAAGCAACAAATGCCACAATTATAAAGCAATTGAGAAATCATTTTATTCTCTTGGCTAAAAAGAAAATATAATGGCTCATTATCTAATTATAAACATGAAACCCACCTTAATTTTCTTGCTTGAAAACCTTGCTCAAAAAGCCTCCACTCTTGCTCCTCTTGCCTTTCTTGATTTTCTTCAACATTGACAAAAATCTCCAATTCAATACCATCTCTAGTTTTACACCTTGTGTTGTCTGTTAACTTACTCGATAAATAATATCTTGCTTGTCAAGTTAAGCTACCGTATAAACATTTTGATGAATTTATAGATAATAGTTGTAGTTAATCTCATACATTTTAGATAAGTTAGAAATAAGTTTGAGAGTGCTTTTATCTTTCATTAAAATTTTTATTTACTGATTGATTGAAAAGTTACTCTCAAGTAGCTTTTCAAAAAATGGCTGATTTAGTTAAATCAGCCAACTTAACCAGTTCCTAACTAAATAAGTATATTAACTCTTTGACATAGTCAAATAATTAATACTCTTTAATCAGTAGAAATACTGCTGAAAAGCTATCTACCAATCCCTGTCTTAGTCTCTAACAATTCTTCGGGTGATAACGCATGCCTTTTGTAACACCCCACTCCCGCGTGACCCGAACCCGACATCGTTGGTGATATCCGAGTCCGTGCCCCGCGAGAGTGGTGTGCTACATCAATCAGTTGAAACTCAGTATAAAATTTTCTTTTTTATTACACTCATGTGCGCGGAATAGACAGTAAACAATCTGAGCCCACGTTCATTAAAAAAAAAAAATTTTACCCTTCCCATCGGGGGTGGGATGTTACACCTTTGATTCAGCCTTAACAGTCAACTCAATGATTTCAACAACATAATTTTAGCCTTAGAATCTTCTACTGTAATTGTATTTCCATGTTTATACTTTCATTTCTTGTATAAATAGCTGTACAAATCGCTTATAGAATATATACAAAAACAACACAATTCTTTCTACATCTATCTTTCATTATTTATACTTAGCCGACATTGTTCATGTTTGAGTTCCTTGGGTTGATTGAGTGGAGATCCATTCACGTTCTCTTTTGGGTAATTAAGTCAAGGTGGAGATTTGTTGGAGTGTGACTTAATTCTCTCACCCTGCTCTTGTTGATATCGTACTTTGTTGTTGGGATTATGAGCAAGTTTTTTTTACACTATACAATAGATTATGGCTCTCTTTGCAACTTTTTTTTTCCTGACGACGTCATGGGGTATGATACAGGAATTTTGTTGGCTAGTGGCACAATATTTCCTTTTTATTTTTTGTCATTCTCACCTTTGTATGATTAACACGTAGCTGGATGCATAATGTCCTTCTCAGTTTTATATATATATAATACTTGTAAGACTTGTTCTGGGTGTGTGTGAAAATTTCTTAGCCTTTTAAGAGCTTTGAGAGAGTTTTGTGAGAGTCTTAAACACCTTTACTCCCTTTTTGAACATATTGAATTTGGCTCTTTGCTTCGTGGGTTTTTCTCCTAACACTCAGGTTTACTATGTAATTTTTATGTTTCCTTGAATTCTCATTTCTAGTTTGTGGCTCGCTTTGATTGAATTTTACATTTATCCACCAAACTTTGGCACTACACGTTATTTTTATGATGCCATGGAGATGGTGAAAGAAGCAATTAAGGTCAATCTAAAAATGAAATCTTTTTTATTTACACCATATCTAATTTTAAAAAAATATTATATACACCATATCTTGGAGTCATAAATGAAAATTAAGAAAGACAACTTTACTTTTCATTGTTTGCTGCTGCAATATTTTTGAATCTCAATGTCTATTTTTAACCTAATTTTACAAAGAAAACTAAAGTAAATAGGAGAATACTATCAACCATCATAACAATTGTTTCTTATGAGATGATACAAGATTTCTTTAGCTTACAAATGGAGGAATATAAGGATGCGTGCAGTGATTTTGGGATGCCTGTTCAATTTTTCAAAGAGACAAACTTAATTCAGGTATATATTTCTTCACTTTTATTATTTCTTTGAAATCAATCGTCACTTTATTTTGTTTATAAGATTACTTTTTTTGTCTTACAATTCTTTATTAGGACCAACTCAAAAGTGACGTTTCAGAATTATAAAAGTTTGCAATTCAAATTCCAAGTCAATGTGTAAGTGCAACTAGGTGTGAAAAGAATTTGAGCACATTTGAATTCATTCATTCTAAGAAAAAATATAGATTAGAACACAAAAGGTTTTTCTGGTCTTTATTCGATACAACTTAATGTCTCCTGTAAGTTATGTTATTATCATCATTAAGTTAAATATATTTTCTTGTAATTTATTAATTATTTTATTTTATTTTATTTTTAAAATTTTTAATAAAACAAGTAATTCTATATATCTAATTTTTCTTGACCATATTGATCTTTTAATGGATTATGTTCCTAAGGAACCAAGTTTTATATAAAAGAGTAACTTAGAAGATAATCTTGAATGTGAAAATATTGACATGTTATTTGACATAATGAATTTGAATGATAGTGATGATAAGACTCTTAAAAATGATAAGAATTTTATATTAAATGAAAATTAGGTCAGTGTGACTTGAGTAGATATGTCATTTAATGAAGTTTCGGGTTATTTGTTTTTCTATTTTTTTTATTTTTACTTATATTTGATGTACATATCAAATTCTATATTAGCAATAACAATATAAAACTTTTAATTGTAAATATTTTTGTTTCAATACAAATTCTTGTTGTGATGCTTGTGGAATCATGAATCTATATTATTCTTGACATTTTAATATAATTATTCTTTACTATATGATATAAATTGCAACATTTTAAGTACTTTATACTATTTTTAGTTTTATATAGATAATTAAACAATCCTTTTCTTATATTGATTGTGGTTATAAAGTAATATTAATAGAAATAAAATTATAGTTGTTATTTCAACTTTATATTATTACAATTTTTGGAGAGATTAAAGAAGGAAAGAGTTCAATGAGAGATGAAAAGAGGATGGGAGTTTTCCATTATGAAAAGTGTCAAGAGGCTTCCTCTCAAAAACAATTTTTAGGGTTTGATTGCTATGCTATCTCACTTTTCTTTTAAGGTAAAGGACCAAATAACCTCTTTTCCTTCACGTGTAATCTACTTATTATTATTATGGAGATGTGAAGTGGGTCCAACTAAATACGAAAGATGCCAAACATTGAATCCAATATGATAAACATTGATTTTATGAATATCCAAAGCACATATATATTACACTTGGTTTCTTTTTTTTGGCTTCTATGTAGTGATATAAAAATCAAACCGGACTGGCCAATTCGGCCGAGTTAAACACGAACTAGATTGGCTTCCTGTTCGATTTTCACTTTTTATCGTTGTTAATTAAAACTGGTTGATTAAATAATAAACCAGACAGTTTCTGAACTGTAAAAGAACTATCTTACAGAAGAAGAAGGAGGGTGAAAGTAGACTGGGCGACCAGTCCAACTGGAATCGAAAAAAAAAGACAGCTAAAATCAAAGCCAAAATAGAGATGATCAACGTAAGGAAGAATTTGAAATTAAACAAACCTTATCAAGTGGAAGAAGAAGCATTTACTTTGATGTATATGAAAGAGAAAAAGGAGAAAAATAAGAGAGAAAAAGAAATGCCCACTCACACATTACTAAAGACAAAAGACAAACCCAACGACAACTAAACACAGCAGTGGTGAAGGGGATAGATATGCGTCGTTTTTCGTGTGTACAACTAAAAAAAACAGAGAACAACTCAAAAAGCGTAAAGCTCAAAACTCTTGTACAAACAGTTCAAGAATAAATAGAGAGATTTCGTCTTTTGCATAAAAACAACCAATTCCATCGACTTTTTCTGACTCTACTGCCTTGACCAAGTGGGTTGTCCAAAGACGCTATTAGATAGAGAGTTTGAAGTTAAGCACTAGACATTGGACAATTTCTACTTCTGCTCAGGTGGGTAGACAAGAGTCTAGATTTGAAAGTATGTAGAAGAAGCTCAGTTTGTAATAATTTATTATTTTTTAGCCTATAACTGGAAGGAACAAGGCAACAAGTTCAGTTTATTGTGTGATACACAGAGTAATACGTTGGAAAGTGGGAGTGTCAAACTTGGGCAAGTTCTAAGACTATAGTAAGATGATTGATTAAAGAAATAAGGAAAAAAGATAAGCTCATCCCCTCACATTCAGGATAATGGTAATTATTATGATTGCTATGCATATCAAGGGCCCATGGGTCGGTCGGTGACTCGACAGGCCAGAGCTGGGGGTTATATTTTAAAAAAAATTCAAAAGTGACATCATTTTTTACAAAACGACATTGTTTTTGACATTTCAGTAGGATCATGAGCTGGGACCGGCCCGTGTCCACCTAGCTCAGCCTGTGGCCTAAAAATCGAGTCAAAATCGAGTTAGGTTGGGTCAAAATTGACATCCCTAATAGTTACTCTCTGTGTCAATGGGGTAAGATCAAGTTGTCAATATGTTGGCTTTAATTATTTGGTTAGAAATGAGTTGTTTGGTTCTATTTTAATGAACCTTTCACTTTTTGAACCCTTCACTTTTTGTCTTTCTTAATATTTTGCAACGAAAATGTTCAAAATTTTTAATATTTTAAAAACTGAACCGGAATATTTAAAATATTCAATTATTATTATCCTATTATAAAATCGGTTAAATATTAAATACAATTGAAGAATTTAAAATATAATTACAAGCAGCTATTTTTATTCATCAAATTAAATTAAAAAGATTATTAAAATTGTTTAATTTACAAAAATCAATTGATTAATTAATAAATTAATTAATTTTTAACAATAAGGATTAAGGTTGTTTGGAAACATTTAAATTGAATTCATTAACGAATTGGATTCAATTACATTAATGAGATTGAATTGAATTGAATTTACATTGTTTGTAACAAACTCAGTAATATTATAAATGAATTCAATTACACTGTTTGGAATGAGAATGAATATAATGAAGAATGAGAATGACTATTATTATTATAATTATGATGGTTGATTAAGAGGAATGAATTATTACTATTACCATTAATAGTAGTTGATTTGTAAAAAACATTAAGAAATAAAAATTTATTATATTTTAATTAATTAATTAATCATATTTAATTACTTATATTGTAATTAATCAATTACAATATATTGATTAATTAAAATATTGTAATTAATTGTAATTAATTATATTGTAATTAATTAATTAATTATATTGTAATAAATAAATAAATTATATTTTAATTAATTAATAAATAAATAAATTATATTTTAATTAATTATATTGTTGTTAATTAATTATTA
Organism: Erythroxylum bequaertii; assembly: GCA_024520955.1. NCBI lineage: Eukaryota > Viridiplantae > Streptophyta > Magnoliopsida > Malpighiales > Erythroxylaceae > Erythroxylum > Erythroxylum bequaertii. Next base: position 8,731 of record JANIJF010063826.1, on the reverse strand, counting down.
ATAATATTTTAATTAATAGTCTTTGGAATCCAATCAAGTGAAGCACAAGAGAGTGAGAAGTAAAGTAGTCCAAATAATGAAAGAGCAAAAGAGCAAGATGCTACCTTTGAATGGCACAAAATGATTTTTTTGATGAATGTTTGGTTATAAACTCACATCAAACAACAGTTTTTTATTCAAAGGTGTCTTCTTCAAGCTTTAACGTAATTGAATTCCTATACTTAGAGGAGTGAATTCAATTTATAAAAAAGATGGTTTCAATTACACGCATGAATTAAATTTATCTATTTTTTGTATTTCCAAACACCTGAATTGAATTCAATTGCAGTGTTGAATTCAATTCACACATTTCTAAACACCCCCTAAAGTAAATTGAATCCCACCTAAAAGTTGATTTTATTTCTTATTTATTACATACTAGTTTAATACCAGTTAAACTTTTAAATTTTAAACTTTTCTTTTGATAGATTCGATGTCTGTTCAATTTTTAAAACATTGGTTATACAAAATTAAAGCACATATTTATTACACATGGTTTTTTCTAGATTATATTCATCAAAATTAAAGTGAACATAAGAATATATTTTCTTTTATTATATTTAAAATTATTTAATGATTTAAAATTAAGTAATAATTAATTAATTAATTTTTTTAATCTACGAAATGAGAATACACCTCATTTATTTTAAGAACATTTAACAACAGCGTTCTATTACAAACCTTTAATAAGGTCTTTTGGTTTCAATTAAATGCATATTCTCATCTTTAATTCAAGATTGATTTAATAAAAATAGTTTATTTTTAGATCTTCTTTCCTCTTGCTATTTTTCGTTTGAGTTTAGGGTTATCCAACCTCTTCCTCTGATTCTTCTTCAGATCTTGGTATAGAGGTGTGTTCTCCTTTAGACTCTGCTACGTTCTACTCTTTTCTGGTTGTGTCATTTTGCGTTTCCTGGATTCTTCTTCTGTGCTTTTGTTATGTTCCTTCTGCTGTGCGTTTTGGTTCTGCTCTTAGTTGCTGCTCTGCATTGTTGCGTCGTTGTACTGCCTTGGCTGCTGTTCGTTTTGTTCTTCTCTTTTCTGCGTTTTGTTTTGCTTTCTGTCTGTTGGGCTACGTCTCCTCCTTCTGCTATCAAGGTTTTGGGTCCGAGCTGGGAAATATGCTATTGTGTTTCTACTAGGCTACTCCTTTCTTTTGGTATTTTCTTCTGGGAACTTCTTTTGTCTTAGATATAGGAAAATCCGTCTCTTTTTCTGTATTTGATCTGTTCTTTTTATTTTCTTGATTTCGATATCCTTTTTTTACATGCAACTGATTTTTTAAAGATTTTTTTTCTTTTTTCTTTTGAAATTTTATAGTGAGGTTTTCTTTTTTCTTGATTTAGTTATCTTGATCTGTAGCTCTGGTGATTTATCTATCAGTGATTGGAAAGTTGTTGCGGATTTAAGTTTAATATGGGTATTCGGATTGTGATTTTGTGAATGTGAGTATTATTTTGACCTTTGATTTACAATTTTGTGGTGAGAGAGCTATGGCCTTTGTTTTCTAAGGTTTTAGGAATCCCTTCAAGTTTAGGTAAAGTAGAGTAGGCAAAGAGTGAAAAGTTGAAAGCTTTGGTAAGCCTTGCTTTCTGTTGTGGTATAATACGAAGAAAGAAAGAAAGTTCATTTTCTTGATTTTACTGTTTTGTTTTGCTAAATGTGCTTTTTTTCTAACTATGACATGTGTGTTGGTTTTTCCTCTTCTTTTTGTTCCGTGTTCTTCTCTTATTCATCACCATTCTGGAGTTTCTGGTTTGAGTCTTGACTTGGTACTGACAAACATGGAGGAGAAATGGAGAGAATGATATCTTTTAGTTTATCTTGTAAATGCAAGTGAGAGTTTTTAGTGTTCCCTTTACTGGTGACCTCTTGTTTGTACTCTATTGCCCCTCTTTCTTCTCTCTCATTCAAGATTTTGAAGTTTTTGGATTCTTGTTCTCGAGTTTTCTTCTCATTTCCAGGTACGCTTCTCTACCTCATCCTACTATTGTTTTTTTATTTTTAAAAAAATTGTATTATGTGGTATAACGATAATTAGTTGTGTATGATATGATCTATTATACTTAGCCATTTAATTTATCTTCATCATTTTTATTATTATTAGTTCTAGATTGTAATTAGAATGATACAGAGCTATAAGATTGACAGGTACAACTCTAGAAATAGTGAGCAGACGTTTGCAGCATACCAGGTATAAGCAGAATTTTACAACGTATCAAGTTATTTTAGGAGTAAGACTGCGTACTATCAGACCTCCTCAGATCCTGCTTTATTGCAGGATTTTGGACTGGGTGTGATGATAATGAGGCTTTCTTAGCCAAGAAAATAACAACAAACTCGTTTTCACTCTCTCCTCTTATCCTTTTATTTTCGTGTAAACCTATTATATAGAAAACCACTCTTTTCTTCTCTATTTTACAACCATATTTTTTTTCCCTAAATCCTCTTTTATCTCTCTTTTACTTTTTTTTTTCTTATCATGAACTTTTGATTCATAACGTAAGATGTTTTTTTTGGAATTGTTATTCTTCTCCAAAATTGAAAATTTTGCTAATTGTCCCCTTTTTTATCAATGCAAAAAAGTAAAATTAAGCTTGGGCTTTTTACCAGGAGAGTTTTCAGAGACTGATTTTGTATTTTTCTGATACTATTGAAAATTTGTTTTCATTAGATTGTGGTATTTTTCTATTTTGTTGTTATTTTCTTATTTTTTGTTATTTTCTTGGTTTTTCATTTTCCATCCATGTCTGGTTTTTTATGAGTGAGTTGTTTATAAATATGAAGTTGTTTATGTCAAAAGTTGCGTTTCTGGTTTTCCTAGTTTATTGTTTTTGCTACATTTTGTGAGATGTCAATCTCCAATCATTCTCCTCCTTTAAGAACTAAAATACTCTTTATTTCGTCTAGGTTGTTGTTGATATAAATTGCATGGTCAAGGAACTTGATGGCTTCGTTGTTTTATTCATAATAACTAACAATCTCTATTGTTACGAAATACCCAGTGCATTATTATATGTCAAGTCAAATTAAGATTTTTTTTGTAATAAATAGTTGATGTAGTTATCCGATTGGATGTAAAAATGTAGAATTAATGTAGCTGTAAATATTGAATACATTCATCACCGCCAACCTTATCTTAATTGTTTTATTCTATGAAGAGGAAAATGGTAAATGGTAATATATCATAATAAAGTGAAAGGTGTCAATTCATTCTTTGGGTCAATATAATAGAAGGGTGTTTAAGTTAGCTAGAAAAAGTTTGGTTGAATGGTCCAAGTTCCAGGATGTTGTTAGAAAGTTTGGTTGAATGGTCCATCCCTTTTAGTTATTATGGTTCCCTTTATCTCTTGCTGATCGTTTACAGGAACAAATCGAACTTTGAAGAATAATGTCAGCCTTTTCTATTTTACCAATTCTGATAGAAGTATATATAATATTTCTATTGCTAATATAAAAAAAGTTGATTATAGGAGCATCTACCAAGTCCTTTTTGTAAATATTTAAACCTTTTTTGTTTTCGTTTATCTTTCTCTAAATATAATATTTATTTCCCTTATTCCTTGAAAGAAGAATTGGTTCATATTCATATCACTGGTCCAAAATAATCCAAGTTTTGTAACGTTAATATATATGTACTATTGCTATAGCTTTTTGACTTTCAGTTTGAGGATAATCATTCTTACATATAATTTAAGGATAAATTCATAAAATTGAGTGAGAATTGTAAAAGTTTTGCAGATTGTATGCTTGGAATTAGTTATATTTCATGGATATTTTTTCTTACTAGCTATTGATCGCTTTGTATACATAATTTTTCTTAGGTGCAAATCTCTTATAGCATATGAATCCTTCAAGAACACAATTACTTTTGTAGTGCAAGAACACTATATTGGACTCCATAGTATAATCCTAGGTTAGAGAAATTATTATAAAACAATGTTTGATAATTTTTTGCTGTTTTATATGGTTGTCTCATGATTATTTTTAAACCATATTTAGCATTTAATTCTTTATGGAAATTGTTGTGATTGATGTCACTTATATTAATTACAAATAGTGATGGAAGCTTTCAACAATATGAATGATTCCAATGCTTACGTGGAAATTAATGAAAAGGAGGGGGTATGGAATGATAGTATAAAAATGCATTTAATCTCATTATTGAAGAAGTGAAGAAGGGAAATCTAATGGTTGGTCTTCAAATAAAATTAAATAAAGAGTATACTTATATTCAATTGAAGAATAAGTATAATAGATTAAAGGCTAGATTGAAGAATTTCAAGAACTTACTCAAAGAAATAGGAATTGATTACAACTCCTTTACTTGTTAAGTCATGTTACAAATGAACGTTGGGAAAATCTATTTAAGGTAAAATATGTCTTTGTTTTATTAATATATTATAATATATAGTATTTGTTCTCATGTTTCCTTTTCATTAACATAGGTACATAAAATGACTCACATATTTAAGAAAAAAGGATGAAAGGAGTTTTTAGGATTGTGTCATATTTTTGGAGGTACTATCGCAACTCATTTATTTACACATCCATCAACTAAATCGCCATAGAATAGTACAAAAGAAGAACATAGAATTATGTTGAAGAAGATTGCTCGTATAATAAAAAATGAGATCAAGTTACAAGATTTCCATCTAAGAGAGAAATCTCCTAAGAATAAGAAGGTAAAGAAGACATTAACATTTCAAAAGAGGTCTCGGTTATAATTGGTGAACAGTCAAAAAGAAAAAATGATTTACTTGAGAAAAAATTGATTGCAACATCATCCACTATAGAGAGGATTTAGAGCTTCATCAATTAATCAAGAGACTAATATGATGGAATTTTTTAATTCCTTATATGAATTTGGTGTTAAGGGTATGCAATTTGAAAAAGTCAAGAAGGCTTTACATAACTCCACTCTATAAGGATATTTTTAAGAAGATGGCAAATGCAAGGACACTAGATTGGATTATGTTACTTTAGTTATATTTTTGCGTTATCGTACTTTGAATTCTTATTAATTGGACACTTCTATATTAAGAATTATTCCATGGTTTGAACATCTTAAGTATGTGTTTTGTATAAATATTTGACTGAATGTTTTTAAGTCTATGTTTTGCATGAATATTTTACGTTTATGTTTTCTATAAATATTTTAAATCTATATTCGATTAAACCTTTTGATTGAATGTCTTTACTAATTATTTAGAGTTGGTATTGTACATACATAGATTCCTTATCAAATTTCTAATTAGATTTTGATGATAAACTGATGGAGAACGAATATTTTTATTTACAAAAGCAACCGTGTAGAACTTTTGCTCTATCATGTCATTATTGGATATAAGAACTTTTAAATGGAATTCTACAAGGATTTATGAGAACTTAAGAATAAGCAAGATGATCTTTTTGAGATTATGTAATAAGTTGAAAAGTTTAGGAGGCTTAAAGCCAACAAATTATATGATTGTGGAAGAACAAATAGAAATTTTCTTGATGACTATAAGGCATAGTGAGACAATTAAAGTCAATGCAAAATGCTTTCAATATTTTACTTGCACAATTTCAAAGTACTTTTCAAATTCTTATATGTAGTCAATCGTCTTGCAAAAAGAGTCATTACTTCATCATCCTTTACCAATACACCTCCTAAGATTCAATGTAATTCAAAATTCTTTCCATATTTTCAAGTACATTCGTATATTCAATTACTATTTTCATTATGCCTTTATGATTAATAATTATTTGAATTCTGTAGTTTTATTTTTTAGGATTGTATAGGAGCAATACAGCAATATATTGATGCACATGTTCCAACCGATGAACAAATATCATATAAAGGTGAAGAATTGATCCAATCTAAAATATTATGTGTTGTTGCTTATTGGACATGCATTTCATATATATAATGGCTAGATATGAAGGTACTATAAGTAACTTTTGAGTTCTTTTAGAAACAGTAATAAATCTAGCAAATTAATTTCCTATGCCTCCACAAAGTAATATATTATTTTAAATAAACACATTAATCATGATTAATTTTTAGTAACTTTTGTTAATATTATGTTCTTTATATTTTAAATAAGTTCTATGTAGTTAATCCAAGCTACACCAATATGTCTGAATTTCTTTCACCATACCGAGGTAAGAGATAACATTTGCGATATTATAGAGGAAAAGGAAGACCTCAAGGTCTATATAAATTGCTCAACTACAAGCATTTTTTTGTAAAAAATATTATTGGAAGATGTTTTGGTATTCTAAAAGCAAGATTCTCAGTACTTTCAAATATGTCGAGTTATGATATGAAGAAAGAAACATACCTTGTTGTTGTTTGTTATGTTATATATGCAATTATATTAGAATGCATGGACAAAGCGATAAATTATTGACAATTGTGTTGAAAATGAAGAACAAGTTAGAAAAAGTGAATGATGATACAAGTTCTTAAAGAGAGTATAATATCACTTCAACACAATTTTACAATATATCTTAGAAGCGGGATAAAATTGTTAGACAAATATGGAATGATTATATTAGTTCTAATTTATTTTTTTAAATGATAGCACTATTATGTTTTGAAGAATTATAATATGATGGATATCTTTTATTGATTAGAATGACCTAATCTAATTTTCTAATTTATAAAGTTTTATTGTGTACAATTAATATTCAAATTTCTTTAATTATATAACTATTCATACATTTTATTTCTAGCTATAATGAAAGATAACTAATTTAAAATATAATTTGATATATTAAAACTAATTAACATCAGAGTATAATTAAAAAATAGAAACAAGATGATAAAATTAAATATATTTTTTAATTTTTTATTACAAATCTTAACTAAATATATTTTTGTCTTCAACTTTTTATTATAAATCTTAATTAAATAGTTTTTTATTTTTAATTAACAATAAAAATTATAATAAAAAATTAAGTAAAACTAAACTGATTCAATATTGAAAACGAAGAATAATAATTGCACTGTCAAAGTTATATGGGTAACAACATATAAACTTACCGAGTCAAAAGTGTCAACCATTCTTCGAGGAAGCAACAACCTGTTTATATGGGTAACAACATATAGAAATCTAGAACAATAAGTCCTGGCAGTAGTTCCTAGAAGCAGGACAGGAAGCCTCACAGTCTGAGTTTCTCCCCGAGCAATCCATTTGGCTATAAATTCCAGAGTATGATATGTCAACTAGCTGTTATCTGATTGTATTGCAATTTCTGCAATTACCATGCACATGAAAGACACAAAGCCTTATACAGTGCACATGTCAGACACAAAGCTTAGTCCGATCCACAGCCTAAGAAACAAATATGATCAATCGCTATTACTGAAGCAACACACTCCAATATGTATGATATGACCTACACTAAGGCAACTCAATAACCAGTCAATTATTAAGTCTGACGTGTCCAACATTCCATGATTAGACAGTTTCTAACACAATCACCAAACACTCTCACGAACACCACTCTCCTGAGATTTCAAAACCTTAACGATATGATTTAAAACGGCGTCTAAGTTTGTCAGTAGCGATTAGTGAATAGCAAACATGTAATGACTCCTCATTAGGTTGAGAATCTTTCCCTGTATTTTCCATCCTGAACCATTAAGACTTACCTTTTCTTAATCACTAACCCAATATGTTCTCATAAACAAATAAGCATCAAAGGCACAAAAGGAACATAACTTGACAACCCAACATAAAACCCAATCAGGCATTTATCACCATAAATTTTCCCATTAGTCAAAAAGGCATCTCAAATTGCTAAATGTTGGAGCAACTTCTCCACATCTCTTTACCCTCGAACACAACTTTCAATACCAAGTTAAAAGATGCCACATTAGGTGAAATAAAAATCCTTCATTTGTGAGACCAAATCCAGCAAATTCGTAGCAGTAGCTGTGACCATCAAATTAACCTCAAGTAAAAATTATACTAGCTAATGTCAGGTTTATTTGCCTTCCCATTTATATCCAATGACCGTAGCCAAAACTCAAACAACTCCATTATATTGGACCACCATTGTGACGTCATCCAATCGAAGAACACTTTTAAAAGCATACTAAGATCTAGGGTTTAGACCATTAAGTGAATCAACCTCTGGGAATGTTGTGGAGACCTAGTGAAAGTATGACTGAGTTGGTGTCGAGATGGGAAATGGGTTGGATTTCACTAGTAATTGTGGTACAATAAGCCCAGTTTAACGGGAGAGAGGCGGCAACTGGAGGTCAATAAGCGGTGAGTTAGGGTTCTTGTGATAGAAAGGCGAATGTGGAGATGTGATGAAAAGTTATCCTAAAAGAAGAAAGCACGCCAACATAGGAGAAGACAAGAGAAAGAATGAGGCCTAATGTTAGCTCCTAGAACATGTAGGCATTTCACAACTGGTTGGATATGGCCTTAGGTGGAAGATTAGTTGGATCCACACAAGACGGTAGCATGCAAGAGTTCTAAGGTAACTTAGCAAGTTAGATTAAGTTTGGTGTGAGTTTTGATAGAGTTTTAGACCTTGTACGAGTTAACTTGTGATGCATTCATATTTTCTTATCTTTCTATAATTTTACACTTAGTTTTTATTCTCATTTGATGTCTAAATCACGTGGCTTACATTGATTTTATCATTTCAGGTGTTTTAGGTGTCAAGTGAAGAAAATCATGCTAAGGAG
>JANIJF010059943.1:0-14209 GCA_024520955.1 Erythroxylum bequaertii | reverse complement strand
GGGGGGGAGCGGGGTGGAGTTGATTTAATTTTAGGGTAAGTTTTAAAATATTACAAATAGGTCCTTGACATTTTCGAATTTATGATACCAGCTGGTATGTCCTGATATTTTGGATGCTGGCTGGGACCGAATGAAAAACAATGGTACCAACTGGTGTTAATGGACAGTACCAAAGGAGCAAATATCGTTCAGTTTTTTGGCCGGTACGTACCGATATGAAACGGTATTCATTCCTTTGATCTCAACTTTAAAGATCAATTATACAATCATCATAATGAGAAAATTAATAAAAATAAGTAATATTCAGTGTGGGATCCTTGTAATCTAGTCAATTTAGTTAACTTATTTTCCAATGAACACACACACATTTTTTTGAATATCTGTATATTTTAGTTTATAAGATCAGTTACTTTTATCATAAGAAAGAAATATATTATTTGCTAGTTTACTATTCCATTAATATCCTATCTTTGATAAAAATATAATTAGGAATAATACATAAGTGCAAATTGAATCTTATAATTATGACTTCATTATAATTTCAATTTCATAGTAATTATTACCTTTATTATTAAGACACAAAATGTAATTTACTATATATAAAGATAAAGAATATTTCTATTAATTAAAATAATAATGTCATACATAAAATTATAACCAATCGACTAGCTACATAGGTATAAACTAACAAATATTTCTATAACTTAAATAAAAATGTTCATATTTCGTATGTGTGTAGGTTTGCATGTATGTATATATATACATGTCTATAGTAATTTCATATTGATTATCACATCATATCGGACAAAATTAATAATTGTAAAAGATATAAATAAAATGTGTAATTTATAGATAAAAGTATTTAAACTTTCTTATACATTGAAGCTTCGAGGTTTAAATGTTCTGATTCAAGTTGAAGGACCAAATAAAAATTTGAAAAATATGAATTTTATAACATGCTTTTTATTCTTTTTTTTTTTTTTGGTGAAACTCTTCCTTTTTTTTCATTTTAATTTATTAGAGGTATTATTATTATTATATGTGAACCGTGTCAAAGCGAAATATTTGTGCTAGCTGTCTGGAAAATATCCTCAGAACGACGCTTCGTATGATCAACTCAGCAAACCTAAAACCCTTCTCAAACCCCGTTTCAACTTCACCATCGTCCAGTCCCTCAGAAAGCTCATCGGCATTATTCCTCTCTCCGTGATTCCACTCGTCGCCGATTACGTAGTTATACCTTCTTCCTCCTTCCACATGTTATTGTTCATATTGCTCTTGTATAAAAGAAATTATTGAGATTTTTTTTGCTGGCGGTTACTGCTGTTGTTCAGTTGCAAAGTTCGCTGTTGTTTGTAAATTTTACCTCCAGCCCAAGTACAAATCATCTGGGAACATTTAATGCCCGAACTATTTCTTTATATTATGTTTTATTCTTGCTGCGTTCTCTTTTCCTTTGACCGGTTGTACTTTATCTGGACCTCATGTCTCTTTTTATTGTTTGTTTAGCGCTTCCTTAAAACTTCAAATTTTGATCTGATTTCAGTTCGTTTTACTCTTTCTATGATTCATTGTGAAGGTTAAGTGTTTGTTATTAAGAAAAAGATTAAGAAGGGAGGGATGGGGCCGCGATATGGGGTGAAAGGGTACAAGCGAAAGAAGAAAGAGAAAAAATATGATAAGGAGGACGATGAAGTGGATGAACAAGTGGAAGAAGAAAGAACGAACAAGAAGACCAAATCCGAGGAGGAGGAGGAAGAAGAAGAAATAACAAACAAGAAAACCAAAACTGGGGTGGAGGAAGAAGAAGCAGAAGAAACGGCGAAAGAAGGACAGTTTGAAGTGCATGAAATGGAAGGAATACCAATTGTCCCCTGTGATACGAATTCCAGGAAGCCTGGAGTGATATTTGTACTTGAGAAGGCCTCCCTGGAAGTTGCAAAAGTTGGAAAGGTGTGTACTCAATGTCGTTATGAATTTTCTAGGAGTCACATTTTTCTTTTGATGTAGTTGTACTTTTTAAGTGTTGGTTTTGATACTTATTTCCTAGTTATGTTGGATTCTTCTTGATGGAATATTTATCTTGTTCTACGGTTTTCTGATCTTACCAAGCATAACAACCCAAACAAGTCATTGGCTTAAATAGCAATGACCCTTGGGGGTTAGAAAAAAACAATTGAAGAAGGATGAAAACCTACATCCAGTGTGCATGCTAGAGTGGTATCATGAGTAAAACTAGCTAAAACTAGCTATCCAGTATGCTTGATTGTTTGGGAATAGATGTGTTTCACTTTCCATTCCCAATTTCTTTGTAACAGTTAATTGATGAGTTAAAGTTTCAACGTAAGATGTGCTGTCTATTGTTTTTGAGTAGATGAGCTACATCTTGAGAAACGGTTTCAACAACTATGTTTACAAAATAGTCCTCCTGAACTATTGCGTGAACTTTTTAGATTTTCCATAACTCTTGCTACTAGCCACCAATAGTCCCTGGATTAATTAACAAACCATTGGTCATAAGACCCTGAATTGTCTTCATATATACTTTATGCATTTTCTGATTTACCTTATGTCTCATTGCCATCAGTGCTTGGCCATCCTCAGGGAGTTTGCAGCTTGAAATCAACTGCTCTCCTCTTTAAATCAACTGCATAACCCTTTGAATGTTCATTTCAATAAGAAAGACCTATCTCAATTTTTACCTTGCGTAAGAAGTTGACATGTGGTTTTATAATTGTACCGTTTAACTATTGAAGTTCTGTTTCTTAACTGCCTTGGTTTCTAGTACCTTTCACATGAAGTTTTCTTCAACTGATGAGTTGTTTCTTGTCAGAGTTACCAAATCTTGAATTCTGAGGATCACGCCAATTTTCTGGGAAAGAACAAAAGAAATCCTGCGGAGTACAGACCCGACATCGTTCACCAGGTTAGCAAAATTAAGTTATCATATATAGACCACTTGGTCTCGCATTTAGTTGTACCTTTTAGAACAATACCATGCTTATAAAAAGATAACAAAGTGGTAAAACTGTACAAGAATTCATAGGTACTTTTGGATCTATCTTTCAAAGATGAGATGGAAATGTGCAATATCTCATGTTTTTGGAAATCTTATGGAGGAGTCTGAAAACTCTGAATACTATTCTATATAAAATAGATATTGTTATATCCCTTTGCAAGTCAATGTTCTTTCTAGAGATGATAAAGATTTCAAACACAGATTGTATGTCAGTTCTGCCATTGTAAACCTATTATATTGAAATGAATAATGCTTGTTTTCAGGCTCTCTTATCAATCTTAGATAGCCCGGTAAACAAGGCTGGAAGATTGCGAGCTGTGTATGTGAAAACTGAAAAAGGTGTTCTTTTTGAAGTCAAACCACATGTTCGTATTCCAAGGACATATAAGCGGTTTGCTGGTATTATGTGTAAGTTTTGGTCACACCCTATTGCTTAAAATGTATGCTGGCCATTATGATTCTTCCCTTGGCTTGTATGCACAGTTTTCTCAACTTTAATTGCTTACTCTTTCAGTACAGCTTCTTCAAAAACTAAGTATAAGGGCCGTGGGTAAAAATGAGAAACTTATGAATGTGATCAAGAACCCTGTAACTAAGTACCTGCCTCTCAACTCTTGTAAAATAGGTGAGGTAATTTTAATGTCTCCCTGTTGATGTTGCCTTCTAACTCCTTGTTATGCAACGTGATACCAATCTCATGTTCTTCTCAGGTTTCTCCTATAGCTCAAGCAAATTGATTAAAATGGGCAATTATTTATCAACAATTGGTGAAGACAAGGACCTTGTATTTGTGGTATGCTCCGAAACAAATGATGCTCTCTGCACAAATGCCCACTGGGTGAAAGTGTTTTCAATTGTTCTAACCATTTTCTTGTGTATCTGTAGGTTGGTGCTATGGCCCATGGGAAAATTGATTGTGATTACATAGAAGATTTTATTGCAAGTAAGTTTGACCTTTTATTGCTTGTACTTTGTTGGTTGGATTGCTTCATAGAGATGATTAATTATCAAACATGCAATTTTATCTAACATAACAAATTTCTCTTTTCTGTTCCATTTTATTTGTGCATTTTAAAATTACTGCACCCACCATTTTTGACCTATTATATATTCAAGCTTAGAACTAGAGGATTTGTGAAGATATCCTAGCCCTGCTTTCTTGATCCTGAATTTGATTGCATTATGTTCTTGATTGTGATACGACTCTTGAGCTAGTAAAGCAATCAACCATTGAGTTTTACCAACTCCCATGCCACAATAATTAGATTGAATTTGTCAACCTAGAGTAAATCTTTCCGTGTTGAAAATAAAATTAGTCCCTGTTGTCTAATGGTGGTGAACTGGGATACCGAGAATTCTTATCTAGTTGGGGAAGTTCTAGAGTTGGACTTTGGTTACTGATTCAGAACCGACTAGCCAAAAAAAGAACGAGGCAAAAGCATTCAATTCTGTTGTTAGTGCTCTTGACCATCGTGCAGGTGTTGATTAGAACTGGTCCTGATGGATAAGTCATTTTCTTGTGCTTGCAGTTTCGGAGTATCCACTCAGTGCTGCCTGGTGTATCGCGAGGATCTGTGAGGGGTTAGCCAACAACTGGAGTATTCTTTAAACAGTCATTTCTTTTTGCTTTGGATCAATAACTACAGTTGCTGCTGTAGTTAACATGTTTAAGATGAACTGTGAGTTTTTATCAAGATTGTTGTCTGCTTAAGCTGTTAACCATAGATGTGGCTCCGTACTTACCAGTTCATGTTTTTTGATAAAATGAGATGATGTGTAATCAGCACTGAACTTTATTCGAATTTCCAATTATGCCCCTTATCTATAATTTTGGCAAATTAGACTTTGAAACAGTTTTCAGCCAAGTTGACAAAACAGGTTCTCATACACACTTGGAAGCAACATCAAGACATTGTCACTACATTAAGCGCAAAATATCATACAAAATACAAAATTGCTATCACTAAGAACGTGTCCTTCCTTAGACCAAAGAGGAAAAAGTTGTCATGAAAATTGATTAAAATTGAATGATGAGAAGGAAGAAGAAAACTATAATTCTCACGCTTGGCATCATCGAGACCTGTCATAGGTCAAACTGAATCAACAATAGATTTATAGAATAAATTATGACTATCAATAAGCACGACCCCATCAGTAGACCAAAGTGTAACAATTCAGACACCTTATACAGTTGACAATTGGCCATGGATTCCATGGTATTGTAAAAGCTACAAGTGGCTTTCATTATTTGGCAAAATTTTCCCTACGCAAATCCTACTGTCAAATACTCGGTGAAACTTCAAACCAGTAGATATGCACCAAGTAGTTCTACATTTAAAGCATTTCCCACATTAATATGATACCTACTCTACTCTTCCTAAGTTACTGTAGGACCTGCAATAACAAAAATACAATGATAAGTGGTGTAGTATACACAACAGAAAATGAAAAACTTCCTACATTTCAATTTGATTGGATTCATAATCGAAATGTTATTTTTGGAGTCAAATAAGACATTCCTGCCTTAGTTGATACACACGATTGTGCATCAAAGAATACACATGTGCCTGACGTGGGGTCCTTCAAATGGAAGCCTGTGTGTAAATCAAATTCAGAAACACGATTCTGATGGATTATCAATATGTTTCTAAGAAAGCTATCAACACATACCCTAACCAGAAAGGAAGAAACCATTCATAATTTTAACATAGGCTAATACTGCTCATAGTTCTGTGCATTTGAATTGGAGAATCTTTTAGCATGCACCTAAATGTTACCGAATAACGATGATGTAACAAAAATAAAGAACTTACCAGGTTATTTACTTCCAAATTCATCATAACTCAAACCTTCAGATATAGTGCTGAGTTTGTTACCATCTCCTGTAAGGTTAGGGCATAGAATTAAGCTTCTTAATTGGTGATGTAACAAAAAAGAACTAGAAAGAGGCAGAATATTAACCCTGGTGCTCTCTTTCCTGAGAATCTGGGAAGCTTTCATCGTCTGTGGCTAGGAAGGGAGATCTCGAGTAGCTCTCTAATATCTCTGCAATAGTTTTAACCCAGAGATTGAGTCTAGAGATAAGTCTATCCCCCTTTAACGATTTGGTTACCACTCCATCAAAGTGTAGATAAAAAATTAATAAGCTTACTCATTTCACTTGCATCTACAACAAACAAATCATAGTCAAGTACATAAAAGAGCTAGTTAACTTTAGACTTAACCATCATATATATATAGTGGATGACAAACCAGAAAGAAAAGAAACACACAAAAAATGGGTGGAGGCGGTAATAGAAAACGTCCAAATGTGAGCTTGCGAACATTTACAAATCAGCTTGAAAATATTGGGCACAAACTCACAGGAAAAAAGAGTTGGAAATGACAAATGGTAGGATATAGGAGGGAACATACCTGTACTTTGGGCAAAATCAGCTGTCAGATCAGAGAGACTGAAATTTCGAGGAATTTGACTTAGAATTCCAAAAGAACCATCTGCGTCCAGAAGTGGTTCATTCAGGGCTTGTGAGTTGGACTCAACACTACTGAAAGATGCAACAGATGCATCTGCAATTGGTGGGCGTGCTTCTAAGACACTGCCATCAGCACCAAACATAAAAGAACTACCCAAATACCCAGCTTCTGATTTGATCATTCCCCCATTTATTCCTTGCATGAGATCCATGTTTGAGCTCTGTGTTGAAAGCATATTGTGTGGGGCATCAAGTCTGTTGGCATGAGCAGACATTTCAACAGTGGGAGGCATATTTGAATGCAGTGATGATCCACCATTCGTAAATGCATTAGGTAACTTTGAAGCCATTTGTTGGTGCATGTTCTCTGATTTGAGAGTAGGTATTGTTTGCTCTGGGGCATAGCATGCAGAATTCTGATGCACTGAAAGCACAATAAGGAGTCAGTTTCCACAATCATGGAGGCCAAAGTAAGCATATTTGACTTGGAATCTTATTTCAAATAGAAATCAGAAGTAACCAACAGAAGATCTCTCAGACGAGTCTAGAAAATCAAATTATGGCAAAATTATGTAAAGCAAGCCTCTTCCGAGTTCATTCAGGCAGTGATTTCCAAGTATACACCTCGTTCAATTGAATAAATAAAGTGCAGTATTCAGATGCAGAGAACAAAGAGGTTGCGTCCTAGACGTTTAACCAAAAATAATTTTCAAGGTGGAAACAGGGATACGTGGACACACAAGCATGGGCATGCACGGAGGGAGAGAGAGAGAGAAATATGTTAAGAGGATATTTAGTTATGTGAACTTCTGAAAATTAATTCACACAAACAGAAAAGGAGAAAAATGCAATGAAATCCACTTAAAGGTGAGAAGCAAAATGCAATATTTCCCATAAGACCATTTCATTCCCTCACTCCCAAATAAAGCATAGAGTTTAACAACGCTCATAGATGACGGGAAAAAAAAAAGCACAACTGCTCTTGTTTGCCTCAAGTTGAATATTCAAAACATCAACATAGAATACATGGGCAAATGGAAGGATACTTTTCTTAAATAACAGAAATGAGCTGTGATTCTTTCTTAATTTGTATTTTCCAGTATAATTTCTCTTAATATAGGAATAAGAACATACATACAGCTGTATGATTGATTTTTTAAATATATATGTTCTTCTATCTTGTATCTATATCAATGAAATATATAAAAGAATTATCCTGCATATTCACAACTTGGTACCAGAGCTTCGATCTCTAATTCTTCTCTCTCTACAAATCATAGCCACCTCTTCTATTCTTAAAACCCTAGCCGTTTTTTCTCTTATAAAAATCCCAACCACTTTTGCCCTAAGACCACTAACTGCACCACAGTATGCCTATCAAAACTAAGGCTGAATCTTTTGATAGCAAGAAAATATCCAAATGACCATTCAGATACTCCATCCATTCATATAAATTGAACAGTGCTAACTATCAGGGCCAGTCTAAGATTTTGGAGATGCATATTGATGGAAAAAAAAAAGTTTGGCTATATCAACAAGGTTGCACTCTCAAAAGATGATCCAAGCTATGATGAATGACTGGTTAAATCTTGGCTCATAAATTGAAGGAGCGATAATCCAATGTCACACTTTGTGCAATGTGGAACAACAAAGGAAGTCTGGAAAGCTGTAAAAGAAGTTACCTTGATGTATCTAATTCTTCTCAAAGTCTATGAACTAATGAAGAAGTCTTCCTAATTACATCAAGGTAGTAGGCCTCTGGTAGAATATTAGAATGAGTTGAATTAAATTTTGTTGGACTTGATTATCAAAGACCAAACAATATGATCTATGCTAATGATAATGGAAACTATAGAAAACATATTGCAAAAGATAGCATCTACATCTTTCTCATTGGTCTTGATCATAATCTGGATCAATTAGTAGTCAGGTTCTAGCTACTTCTCCTTTACTGACATTAGAAGAAGCATATTCTTTGGTTCGTCGTGAAGTACAACGGTAAATGACCATGTGGGCAATTATCCACTCAAAGGCTTCAGTTAATTCCCTCTAACTCGATACTCCTATTTCAGGTCTTGGAGATTCTGTAGCTCCTCAATCTTGATTTTGCACCCACTACCATAAGAATACACATACAGTGGATAGTTGCTAGAAGAGACATGGCTATCCATAATGATACCACATCTTCTGCCTCTCATGTATCTCAGCTATCTTCTCAAGAGGGTAATTTTGGCTTATCCAATAATTCTGCTTGTTATGATGTTTGGGCTATTAATTTAGGGGCCATTGATCATATGAATAGTAAATCTTCTATCACTGATTCTCTAACATCCCACCAGTTAAGTCTGTGCAGGCTGCTGATGGGAATTCTATGTCAATCATAGGGGCTGGAATGTGTCCCTTTAACATTTTCTATGTCCGCTCTTCTGCTTACACCTACACTTTCAAATAACCTCCTCTCCATCAACAAAATAACTAAGAATCTTAATTGTTATGTAATTTTTACTTTACCAATTGTGTTTTTCAAGGCAATCTCACGAAGATGACGATTGTCATTGGTAAAGAAAGGGATTGCCTATATTATTTTGAGGACAATGGAGGCAAGCAACTCTTACTCGTGGCTTCCAAACAAAGAGAGAGGCATTATATAGAGAGAATTATTCTTTGGCATTGTTGGTTGGGACATTCATCTTTCTCTTATTTAAAATGTTTGTTTCTTAAATTATTTTCCAATATTTCTGTTTCTAGTTTAAGATGTGAATAATGCATTCCATCATGTTCCTTTTAAAGTCAAATTTGACAAATTACAATTAGTTTTTTCGGTGTTTATACTAATGTGTGGGATCCATTCTCTACCCCTTCTACTTTAAGACATAAATATTTTGTATTTTTTATTGATACTTATACTAGAGTCAATTGGATGTATTTTATGAAATCTAAGAGTGAAGATTCACATGTTATTTCTCAATTATATAACATGATTCTCACTCAATTTAACACTAAAGTAGAAAATTTTCTTTTTGACAATGGTAGTGAGTTTGCAAATCACTCTCTTGTTGATTTTGTGACACAAAATGGTGTTCTTTACCAGAAAACTTGTGTTTACACACTCCAACAGAATGACATAGTAGAATGCAAGAACGGCCACCTCATTGAAGTGGCTCGAGCCTTATGTTTTGCTATGCTAGTTCCAAAACGTTTCTAGGCTGAAGCTGTCATGACTATTGTTTTTCTTATTAATAAAATGTTTGCCAAGATTCTTGATTTTTAAACTCCTTTAAGGATGCTATCCACATTTCATTTCATTCCTTTTGCTTTAAAAGTTTGCCCTAAGGTTTTTGGTTATGTGTGTTCATATTCATTCTCTTCATAAAGATAAACTTGAACTTCAAGGTATTAAATGTATTTTTGATGGTTACTCCAATTCAAAAAATGGATCCAAATGTTCACATCCTCCTATAGGAACCTATTATGTCTCAATGGATGTTTAGTTCTGTAAAAATGAGTCCCTACTTTTTTCGGGTGATATCCACAGTTCCTCTAAGATCGATAGTAAAAAAGCAGAACAAATATGGAAGAGAGAAAAGAAGATATTGAGCTTAGGTATAGAGAACATTAAGGAAAATGGGGAATTCATAGTTTTAGATGACCCACTTATTAAGGAAAATAAAATTGAACATGATGGTGAGAGACTTGAGAAAATAGCTAATGGTGAGAGACTAGCTCATTTTTATAAGAGATGATACTCTAGGAAAAAGGAAGATGTCATGATTATGCATCTTAAATCTAGTACCACTCCTGATACTACCATGTCATCAAGTGAATCTTCTAAGATTGACACTGAAGTATTTACCTAATCTCCTGAAATTCCTAAGCCCAGTTCTAGTACTAATTATAATAGGAGATATCCTCTTCGTGAAAAGAAAAGCACCTGATAGATTTGGCTTTTCAAAGCCTTTGATGTTGTATATCCTAGTCATTTTTAGGAAGCCCTTGAACATCCTAAGTGGAAGGACGTAATGGTAGATGAAACGATGGCTCTCCCACATAGTTCTTATTTGGGAAATGGTTAAATTACCGATGGGAGAGAAGACTGTGAGGTGCAAATGGGTATTCATTGTCAAAGACAAGACAGATGGAATGATTGAAAGATATAAGGCTAGGTTGATTGCAAAAGGTTATACTGATACCTATGATATTGATTATCAAGAGACTTTTGTACCAATTACTAAGATGAATATTGTTCATGTCATATTGTCGCTTGCAGTTAATCTAGACTAGCCTCTACGATATTTTGATGTGAAAAATGTCTTCCTTCATGGTGACCTAACAATACAAATGTTTATGGATCCACCCCTAGGTTTACATTAGAATAAGGAACTATATACAAACTTAAAAAGACATCCTATGGATTAAAGCAATCACCAAGGGCATTGCTAGGTAGATTGAGTCATTCAATGAAAGACAGTGGATTCAAGCAAACTTTAGGCATATAATACCTTGTTTTATAAACATGATCATAATGATGTTACCTTTCTTCTGGCCTATGTTGATTATTATAATTGTAATAGGTGATAACATAGATGAAATGGAGAAAATTAAAGTTACTTGGCCAAAGAATTTAATATAAAGGATTTGGGACTTCACAAATACCTCCTAGGCATTGAAGTTCTCGATCTAAGAAAGGACTATTTCTTTCGCAAAGGAAATATAATTTGGAACTCCTAATTGAAACTGGTAACTATGCCTGTGAGCCTATAAATATTCCTATTGCGGTGAATCATGACCTATCGATTTCTCCTATTCAAATTCCAACAAACAAGGAGATATATCAAATAATAGTTGGGAAGTTGATCTATTTAACTCACATTAGGTCAAATATAGTATATGTAGTCAAAGTTGTCAATCAATTTTTGCATAATCCATGTGATCAACACATGAATGCTATTAACCAAATTCTAACATATATAAAATCAGCTCCAAGTAAAGGTGTTCTATTCTCCAAACATGGACAAGCTGATATTGTGGAATATACAAACTTTGACTTTTGTTGGTAGTAGAAAGGATTTTAAAAAATCTACTTATGGATATCTTTCGTTTATTGGAGGCAACTTGGTGACCTGGGGGAATAGAAAACATAATGTGGTTTTGTTATCTAGTACAGAAGTTGAATATTGTGCTATGCATCATACAATAACAAGACTTTCTTGGCTGAAAATTTCTTAACTGAGATTGCTAATAATCCAACGCAACATGATCGAACCAAGCATGTTGAACAAGATAGGAACTATATTAAAGATAACCTTAATTATGGGACAATAGAAGTTTCCTTACACTAGAAGTTTTGATCAGTTAGCTAACATTATTACTCATGTCGTCAATAGTGGATCATTCTATACAATGCCATTCAAGTTGGGCATGCATGATATCTACGCCCAACTTGAGGGGAAGAGTTAGTGAGAATGGACTATGATTCTTTCCTACCTTGTATATTTCCTATACAATTTCCCTTAAGTTAGGAATAGGAATATACATACAGCTGTATGATTGATTTGTTTACTATATATAGGTCCTTGTATCTTGTATATATATCAACGAAATATATGAAAGAACTATCTTGCATATTCACAAATTTCTTCCTGTTGATTTTTGATCATCAATCATAGACGATTGTCCAACCAAACAATTTGATAGAAAATGTTCCTACTTATATCTTCAGCCCATATAATTGAGGAGAATCATATCCATGTAAGTAATATCCTCTGAATCTGATTAGTTGTAATCTTACATTGTGTAACATGAGATCCATTAGAAGTAGGCAAAGACGCAACTCCAGTTGGATTTATCTGACGCATCAGTTGTGCCTGCTGCTCAAGAAGCTTGTTGAATTCTGTTATTTGTTGCTTCACCATCAATCTTTGATAATAAGCATTGAAAAATTCACGGTTCTCTTCTTCAAGCTTCTGCCAAACTGTCAAACAAAGAGTTTGAAAATTAGTAAGGGACCATGTCTAGAAATAGCTCCTACACTGTTAGAAAGTATGCTTTCACAAGTGGAGATGACTGAGTAGTTGCATGCATATCCAAGGAGATAAAGGTATAGCCGCAACTGAACATGAACAAACAGGAGGAGTTTAGTAAAATGGCTTCAGGGGCGTATCATTTGTATTGTTGGAGAACTATGACTTGGAACACTGTTTTAAGCGACAAGATAGATTCTGGTACATCTTGTCAAGAGAATTTAGTCTAATTCAAGATTTAATCCTTAGCATCCACAAGATTGCAATAATTCATAAATAAAACCATCGAATAGGCTGGAGTCGATAAACTAATATAATCTTGCACGTCTACATACAAATATGCATATCTTACTTGTCCATGTCAATGGCAACTATTTAACAACAAAGTGATCATACTTTCCTGAAATAATTTCTACAGACAATACCAAAGACAAACTAACAAAGCAATGGTATGGCCTTCTCACACAGTAGCAATGTTGATAAATGATTAAAAGGATAAAAGCACAATCACAATGGTTCAACCTGAATGCTAATCAACGTTACATAGAAAAGAAAAATGGTCTCATGGAGCTTATTCATGCAAATATTTAAGAATCACACAAGCTTGTGTCATTGTCAATAAATTCTATAGTTACCAAGTTCAGTAAATCCAGGTTCTATCTTTGCCTGATCTAACAATGTTTGCATAACCTCTCTCTGGTTCATATACAGCTGAAGACACCGTTCTATAAGATTTTGTACCTGGAATAGAAGACCAATAAGGTAGCAAAAGTTTATAGACAAGTAGGTTATACACCAAGTTCTATACTTAACCAAACTGAAGTTAAACCATCTTACCACTTGTATATCTTTAGGTGATACCCTTCTCACTCCTCCACTTGACATGTTGTAGTCTTCTAAATGGAAGAGGACCTAACTGAAAATAGATGAAATTCAAACGAACACTATTAGTGAAAAATTCCAAGAGCTTAGTACAACGTCTTCACTATTGTTTGATCTGTCCATTTTAGCCATGGTACATGCATTCTTTACCATTTGCAGTTGGTTCAACTTTAGAAACACAACCAACAGTTATCTTCGAAGCCACACATGGATTTAGCCCGTAATCCTTCTTCATTTTGTATAAATACTAGCAAATTCTTCTATAGTTCTTCAGCACGCCCATTATGTTACTCCAAAGCAAATACTCTCGACTTCACACAACATGTAATCACATATCATCACTTTCAATTTCACAAACCTTGTCAGACAAAATAAAATATCGTCATATATGGTCCACCATAATTCATATCTTTCAGAAGATTATGCAACCAACATCTCTCGAGATCTTAACTTTTCAAAAAGATTCCTTAGTCTTTCATAAAATGAACAAAGAGTTAAAAAAAGAAAAAAAAGAGAAAGAAAGCAGCCATCAAGGAAAAATTTTCTATTTCTACTACCTGTTCATAAGAAATAAAACATGTGCCCCAGATTTGGCATATTGAACTAATCCCAAAATGGAAAATTTAACCAAAAGAAAAAGATATGAATACATCCCAACTCTCTAAAATTACAACATTGCAAAGACTTCCCATTCCAAAGCATAATCCGAAACCCATTAAGTCTCCCTAAAAGATCAAACCCTAGAAGTAAATCCCAAGTTTTGAAATTCCCAAAATTTGAATTACCAGAAAAGCTCCAACTTTTAAAATTCGGAA
>JANIJF010055193.1:0-14297 GCA_024520955.1 Erythroxylum bequaertii | reverse complement strand
TAATAAAAATTATTTATGCATATAAATATTATTTAAAGTATATTAAACAATATGCAAAGCACAATATATTAATTATTGTATAATTTTAAACCATATAAAACATAAATGAATATATATCTAACCAAATTTTTTAGAAAAATTATAACATAAGTAAACTAATATCGAAAATAAATATTAAAACATATAAAAAACCAAATTATATTATATAAATCCCAAAATAAATATCCAAGTTGAGTAAATAATCAAATACATAATAAACCGAAAGATGTGTTAGTGAGTATTGTGAGAATTATGTGTAAAATATAAGGGCAAAAGGGACTAAAAAATAAACTCATTAATTGATTTGAAAAATCTACATGAAAAAGTGCTTTTTTGAGAAGCTCCAAATTTAAGCTTCTTAAAAAGTTATATTTTGGTTGCTAAAAAATTATATCCATTGAAGAAGTGCTTTTTAATTTTATAGTCAAACATTTATTTTCTTAAAAAAGGCTTTTGTAATGGAAAAAAATACTTATTAACCTCCTAAAAATTCATCCAAAGAGACATTAGATACCAAAAGACAAAAGCATAATAATTGACCCACTAACTGCTCCTGAAAACAGGCAGGTTTTGAAGCATCATTTAACACTTATTACATTGGACCAATCGCTACCATTTATTTTAGACAAAGCATTTGTTTATAAGACTATTTTCAACGATTTTTATTATGTTTTATATACATGAGAATTTTAAAAACAATAAATACTAAATGATTATCAAATATAGTTTTTGAGATATCAGTGATTGAAGATTTAAAAATATATTTATGCATGGTGTTAACATAATTCTCATTT
Organism: Erythroxylum bequaertii; assembly: GCA_024520955.1. Lineage (NCBI taxonomy): Eukaryota > Viridiplantae > Streptophyta > Magnoliopsida > Malpighiales > Erythroxylaceae > Erythroxylum > Erythroxylum bequaertii. The sequence goes on along the minus strand of JANIJF010055193.1, from coordinate 13,464 downwards.
AAATATTTTGCATGTTTATAATATAGCTTCAAAGATTATATAAGAGAATCTTGAAAATAATAAAGGCTAAAATTCACATTTATGACTAATTTAATGCAATTTATAATGTATTTTACACTATCCGTAAACCATGATATAATAAACATAATAGTAAAAGATCTTCTTTATATAAGGAAATTTAAATTTTAAAAATTTAAATTCTTAAAAATATTTATTGTTAGAAACCTTATATCTTATATTTCACTTAAAAAATTTGACAATGGAATGCATGTGACATTTGAACTTGACATTTAAATCAACCAATGCTGCTTATATAAGTTTAACTCTTAATTTGAGTTTGAATCAATTAAATCCAACTTAAATTAATAATTAATTATAATTATTTTAAAATTTTAATATAAGTTGAGTTTAATTAGTATGGATTGAGTTTAAAAGCTAAGTTGGGTTAACATGTTACTAATGTTTGGTTAACCTATCTTCATGTCGTGCGTTTATCATTATTTTTTAAGTTAATTCTATGAGAAATAATTTTTTTAAAATTGAAAACATTAAAAAATTTTCAAAAATTTAAAAAACAGGAGAAATAATTTTTAAAAAAAATTATGCTTCAAGTAACTTAAGAGAAGCCTAATGAAATAGTTAAATTAAAGACAAAACGCCAGATGGCCTATATGCTGCCAGCAAGATCCTTATTTAAGCCAGGGAATCGTCATCAAGGGATATCTCTCTAGTATCTTAATCAAAACAAGCTCCTACCACCATGAACAATATAATCAGTGCTTAAGGGTGAATCAACTAACTAATTAAAAACAATGGTTAACAAACAGAGAGGCAGCCATTCCCATTCTCTAGCTAGACATGTTGGCATCTGAGGGGGCAAAAGCCGAGACGTGAGCATCTAATTCTCTTATTATTTTGCACATTAGCCATAAACATGACACCAAGTCCTCTTTTTGACGGCACAAAAGAACACCAACACCATTTTTATTACAGGAATTTAACCAATCATATGGCCTGCTATTTCTCTGCACCAGAGAAAAAGCTCTGTGGGCTGCACGTGTCCGCGGATTGAATTTCACGTGGAGATGGGTAGCCAATCCATGTGAAGATCCTCCGAGTGCTCAGCTCATATATGCTTACCAAAATGGGGTTGGTCTTATTGCCATGACCTTCTAATAATGCACTCAAGTCTCAGATGACTTTTAGGCTTCTTCTTTTTCCTAGAATTCAAAGTTATAAAGTTAATCCAAATATTTTCAGATCTTATATGCTTTTCTTTAAGCATCTATAAGAGCTTGTATATAATTCTTGTGCGTAATTGCCATTATCCTCCAAATGCATCTTCAAGGGTAAGGCATAGTTTGAAGAATCATAGCTGGCGTGTTGCACTGAAATTTAAAGGCAAGAAAAAGCGGTATCAGTTAAATATATGCAGAAGCAGGTAAGCATATGATTCCTTTTTAATGTATTAAATTCCAAGTACTTGTCATACATGTATCTAACAGTTGAAGTATCTATCGTTCTTAACCGCTTGGTCTGCGATGTCAGAGGATAAAATTAAATATAGCCAGATAATAGAGTACCGATCAATTGCTTCATTCGTTTCTGGAATATATGAACCAACGTTCGATTCCGAGGCTAATGTTAGCAACTAACTAAACATGATTATTGCTTTTCACCTCCCGAGACATGAGCATCTTGTCTCTATGTAACAAAGTTTTAGGATGTAATAGTTATAGATTTTTAACCGTGAATATCCTAATAAGTATACGTTCGAACAAATCATATATACTTGCTAAGGGAGTATGAGAATCAGCTCCATACAACCAATGCAAAACACATCTTTTCAAATTGTCAACGGTTGACCAAATGGGATTAAAGTATTAGACGTGGTTGACCGTTAACCCTTCAACTTGATCAGGGGTTGTCACTTGGCCTGCCAGAATTAGGTTTTAACTAATACATTTCGACCAATTGCAGAGAAGTCCATGTGCTTCAGATCCATGACCTGCTCTCGTCGTGGAAGTTGCTTTGCAAGTTGCAGCCAACAACATGACAATATTTAGTGATAACAGCTCTTTGTGTTCTTTTTCCTTCTTAAGTTGTTATTACGAACTAATCTGAAAAAGGACCTTGAGGTGAATTATTACCAGGGAATCATATTCCATAACGAAGGCTCTTTTTCATCTATAATAGTTCGTGAGTTATTTCAAATGACATGGCCTAGCAGATTGGAATATTATAAAACATGTGAAAAAGAGGTAGTGTTGGATTGGGATGGGCTTCTGAGGCATATCTCAAAGTTTTGGAATCTTTTCGGGTCATGACATGCCATCCCTACAGAGTCAGCCTTTGTTAAAGCTTTCTGCTTATACGTACGATTCATTACCAAACTAAACAGCAATAAAATATACAAACAAGAAAACAAACCAACAGAAGCAAAAGAAAATTCTTTCCACATGGTTTACTCAACCCTGTACATCCCCTTTGTTCACCCAAAAATTCTTTAACCCTATCAAAAGTTCCAACCTCATAAAGTAGAAAGCTTCAAAATCAAGCCAAAGATGTAACATAACACGCAGTGATATATTCCGGGACATCGAAATTCGTAGAGTTTTGAAATGGTTGCGAGTAAAATAACCATATTGTCCAATTCGTTTCTTTTTATTTGTTTTAGAGCTCTAATGGTGACAAAAAAAGAGTGCAAAGCCAAAACGTAAAACCGGCATGGTAATGGCAAGAATGGGCATGAATGAACGCTCCATCGCACAAGAGGTCTATGGGAAAACGACTTCTGGATTGTACTGTACCGCTAGGTACTTGACGCTATCATCACAATGATGTAGGCTTTGGATATTGGATACTCTCTCGTCGTGTTCCTTTCAAGGCCAGAGAAGCCAGTAATCATAAAACTTGGTTTTTAATATATATGTCAAGATCAGTGCCATGCTGCTCCTATAACGTTTTTGTCCTGCCCTCGCACATGCCAAGCTCAGTCGTTTACCTTTCAAGGGGGTTTTGGGCATCTTCGTAAGGCCTGAGAACTGTGCACATGGAAACATGAATGTATGTGACTAGGAGGATTAGCCTCTATGATGGTACTCCCTTATTTTGGCACTCTAATCCATTTGCGAACTAGTGTCAACTAGTTCGCTTGCACTCAATAGTCACTTGGTTTGATGAACAGCTCATGTGAGATGACATGACCAACAAACGTACAGCTTATATTCTTCTGCTACCAGTACCATAGATGGTATTCGCAATTTTCATGCATGACCTTGTTATCCAAAGTTCAGAGAACTGCATGGTAAAATTTAGTATGTTGATTCTTGAACTCAAAACTGTGCGCAGGGGGGCCGAAAACCTGCAAGATTCTTAAGTGACAGGCATGCTATTGTGATATTCTGCACACTGTGGCAGGCTTTGCTTGCCAGCCATTTAGGAGCTCAATTACTCTTTCTTCTGCTGTTAGGTACCAGTGCCCTAGGAGAGCAAGCTCGTTGTACGTGCAGTAGTACCACTTATCCAATTTGGATAATCACTCAACACTATTTGTTGGGTTTGATATAAATGCCTGGAACGTCATTGGCAGTGTGGCAGTTGAAGGAAAAAGGGGCATCAAATATCACAAGTAGCTCTCATTTTGATTATTCATGGCCTAATTGATCATTTATCATGATTTTCAGGACTAGTGTAGAAATGTCCATGAACTAGAAAAAGGGGGAAATTTGAGATGTAACAATGTGCTCTTTTGGTATTAAAGTTATAAAAAAAAAATGAAAGCCCTGGACTCTGCAGATAATCAGAAGCCTGTTGAAGATAACATTAGACAGGCAGGATTAGATAAGGATAAGGAGGAATGCTAATCATCACGTTGACCTAATTAATTCCATCATGTGACAATATCTTCAGGAGGATTGCTGCATATGGATCCGTAATCTGATTCAGATAAGATTGGCAAAACCTGCACTTCAAGTTAAATCAATTAGCGTAGATTTAATTTGGGAAGACATCGCATGGTGATCTGTTTTTCAAGTGTTCCTAAGCCATTTTCTACCCACATATATACCCTTCAGTCCTGAGACCGGTACATAGGTGGATATGGAACAGAAACCGGGAAAAAATGAAAATTATTCAGAATCCTGCTTACAGGGGCTGGACGTGCGTGAGTATGGATTCGAGGTTGTGTAATTTGTCAAATGGTTCATCGACACAAACGAGATCAACTCGACGATTTGAACGCGGATTTGCTAAAGCTTTAAGACAATAACATGTTCCTTGATGTACAGAATAAGAACAATGTGAAATTTCATATTAAGTCTCTCTAAACAGGGTTAGCAAAAGACATTCTCGTCATTGATTCGTAACCTGTCTTCAAGCATTTTGGAAAAGTTCTTTAGAAATTTTCGTTACACAATAACAATCCTTCGTCCAAGGGATCATACATTCTCTAAAATCAATGTGTTCAGCTTTGATAAAGAACTTACAATGTAATTCAAGTATACTTATATTCTCAGCATCCATAACAATGAGACATTAACAACTTACAATCCAAAATGCAAAAGATTATTCATGTAATTCATTTCTTTCAATACAGAGGAAAATCCTTTAGTTATGCTTTGCACCAAATGACTAGACAACAATTGAGCAGAGAAATTCCTGTCTTCTTCATTAAACCATCCTCAAAAAGAATAGTTTCTAATGGTTATTTTAAAGAAGAATCGGCCATCACTAAGAATTGCCGGGTGACCATCAGTGCCCCAAAAGCAAGTTAGGACTTGATGATCCCTAGTGCTCCTGCTTGAAGTGACACCGAGTGTTTGGTATCACCAATGTGAATGCTATGTTCTCCCAATGGAATTCTTCGAATCCCAGACCTATCCACTACGCTCAAGAACTTGCACACATGTATGTTAATCCCCACTCTTTGTTGTGCTCCTGCAGCCACATGTACCTTTTCAAAGGCCACCAGTTGTTTGTGGGGAGCCCAACCTTGGGCAGGCGGTCTGGAGTAGACCAATAATGTGTGGGTTCCGTCCTTTGAGCCTATGTTTTTAACATCTACTTGAAGTCCTAACGAGAGCTTATTACATTTGGCATGTGTAACTTTGATTGCTTTGCCTGAGATGGTTATGTTTCCCGACCCACGGCGATGCCCGTCAATAGGCACTGCGACCATGGTGGGTGCATTTGCTATAGTATGAACAAAGTTTGTGTAGCTCAGTCCGTGCCCGAACGGGTACAATACTGGACCTTTATAAAACCTATAGGTTCTTCCTGGATAGCCCTTTGATTCGCTGGGCCGCATAGCCATGTTTGTCATTGGCAGTTTTGTTAGGTACTCTTGTGGATACCATGTCATAGGTAGCTTGCCTCCTGAGGAAAAAAAAAGAAAAAGCATTGCAGGCCTTAGCTAAATTGGATAAAAGATGTGAACAATATAAGCTAAATCCAACCTGGGTTGGCTGTTCCAAAAAGAACATCCGATATGGCTGCTCCACCGGCCTGGCCTGGATATCCAGCCCATAAGATGGCAGAAATCCTTGGGTCATTGTGAGCGAAAGTGACATCAATAGGTCCACCAGACATCAAGACCAATATTGTTGGGCCTTTAGAAGCTGATGCAACCTTAGAGACAAGATCTTGCTGTCGTCCAGGAAGAAGAAGGCCGGCCCTGTCCCTAGTTTCTGCCTCTACAGATTGGTCAAGCCCCATCACTAGAACTGTTGCATCAGCTCGACGAGCGGCGCCAATGGCTCCACCAAAGAGCTGGTCATCTGAGCAAGACACATCCACACATCCCATTTGGTGAATTGTCCCAGCGTAATTCGCTATCCCTTGGACCGGAGATGTATATCCACATGCAACGCCTAATGACACCAAAAACCAATGAGTACCCCAGAAGGTAAAAGTCTGTTACGAAGTCTATTGCTCAAAACTTACCAGCGTAATTGCCAATCATGGTCACGGTGACATTGGAATTAGGCCCAATAACTGCAATTGTACGATGTCGGCGAGCAGATAAGGGCAGCGAAGGGCCATGATTCTTCAGTAGAACAATGCCTTGTCTAGCGGCTTCGAGGGCGAGCTCTTGGTGTGCCGGTGTGCAAACATCATTTGGTCCTAGATTCCCATAGGGATGTGCTGATGGTTCACCATCAAACATTCCTAGTCTCATTTGGACCGTGAGTGTATTGATCAACGCCCCATTTACATCAATTTCTTTAAGCAAGCCCTTCTTGACCGCGTCCTCGGTGTGCAACCCCAGAAAGGGACCACAGTCCAAGTCCAATCCTGCTCTAATAGCATCGGCGGCTGCTTCTTCAGGAGTAGATGTGTAGTGTTGCTGATCATAGTAAACTCCGACTGAGTCACAGTCCGAAACAATGTACCTGCGAGCATGTGAAACGAACAACATCAACCAAAGACATCGAAGACGATAGCATCTGTGGAATGATTCCAACATTACATATTACCCGTTGAGCTGCCATTGACCACGAACGGTTTTCCGCAGCAGATTGGGATCGGCACAGGTGGGGACGCCGTTAACTTGATTGTAGGAGCACATAACGCTTGCCACCTTCCCCTCCTTCACACATGCCCTGAAAGGCACATCAAATGTGTCCACAACGTCCTGCTTGCTCACCTGTTGACACACAATCCAACGTCAGACAGCATTCACAGACGTGTACACGTGGATCTGGACAGATGGAAAGTAGAGACAGAGTCCAATCCAATCCACACGCAAGTTGATAATAACATATACGTGAATGGACCGTAGAGCAAAGACGAAAAGCAAAGCTGAGCAAGCGCCTTTTCGTCGACTTGTAAGGATTAGGAAAGGATAAGACACAACTTTCTTTAGTCAAGAAGAACCAAGAAAAAGTAAGTCATGAGCATGTTGGAACGAGATGCTCTTTTTCCGTTCATACCGTACTATTTAATTTTGTCCAACAAATTTTATATAAAAGTACGGATTAGATTTAATAATATAGAATTTAATAAAATACGATAAAAATTAATTAACAAAATAGAAATCTCGAGTATGTTGCCTACAAATCGAGAATATATTTTTTGTTTCAATTAATCAATTCTCAATTAATTAATTATATTAAAAATAAATAGTTAAGAATTAGAACACCGTAAATGGCCCAGATAACCTGATTCTCTACAGCCGTTTTTCACTTCACAAGTATTGATAATAAATTCACGAAAATCTCAAGGTAATTAAAATGTATTTCAATTCACTTTCTGTGAATGATTTTTATATATCTTCTAATTATTATTTTTCATATCATTTTATATAGTGATAATAGCTCATCAGCAGCTCTATTTTACTGACAAACCTAATTGAAACTGCCCACTGGTAGCTCCATGCTTTTGCTGGAAACAATTCAGGGAGTAGTTGAGGTTAGAGCTGGCCCAAACTACGATGCCAAAGTATTCAAAGCACGCAAGTAAACGTTCAGCACCCCTAACATTTACTCTATCTTCAACGTTAGGTCAACCAGATCAACGATCAGGACACATAATCATTTGACGCTTAAGGTCTCAGAATGCAGATTAATACAGCAGAATACCAACTTTTTTGTTTTAAAAGACAAAAATATACCTGTGCATTGAAGTGGAACCGATCGACGCCGTTCCAGTTATCGAGGTCGTAGGCGGTATAGTGCTTACAGCAAGCAGCTACTTTTAACCGGTCACCGTCATTTCCCTGTAGACCTCTGACGTAGCTGGCAGCATATGCAGCTGAAACAACCGGATCTTCACCGGGGGTCTCCTGGGACCGGCCCCACCTGGGATCTCTTAATATGTTCACGTTTGGGCTCCAATACGTGAGCCCGCCCATCCCTCCGTTGTACATTGCTCTGGCTTCGTCTGACACGACCTGCGACCATGGGCGTACATTAGTATCCCAACAATGTCTGATCTAAATTGCGCAACTTGGTTACTATCTCTCGAAGTGACCTTTCTCTGATGACTGATTATTGTATGTGCAAGTTGGAGGACTCATTGATTAGATGCAAAGACAAAGTGGAATGCTTAATCTCTACTTGCTTTTTTCTTCTTTTAATTCTTGTTTTGTAACCCCAAGTTGTCCAACTCCAACCTGTACTGAATAAAGTGATCAGAAGAAGAAAAAGTAATGCTTCTCGATGGATATTGGATAATTTTGGTGTTGGAATAATAATACCATTAAAAAATTGATGGTGGCGGCCTATGACATATAATAAGATAAGATAAGCAAATGTTAAGTTCAACATATATATGGTACAATAGTCCATGGCAGTTGTCAGCTGCCCCTGTAAAAGATGTTCAGCCTATGGCCCACAAACACTAAATGTGGGATTCATTGGTGATCAACTTCGATTTGTTCATGAAAGAATTGTGGCTTGAATTTATTATTCTCTGATCCGCCAAGCAAATTGCAAGACACATGTGACAGTTTTCATGGCAAAAGGGCTGTCTTCACCGTGAACAAATTGTTCCAAAACAGTTTTAAAAGCCTTTATTCCAAAAGAAAAAGCAACACCAAGGACGCTCCTCATAGGTTAGGACAGTGATATAGAATCTAATAATAATCCACTGAGACAATGATTAAGAAAAACTAAAGAGTGTTTACCCGTCCAATAGCCTCCCACAATGTTGCATTGAAAGAGGCGGCCGTGGTGATGACTTGAGGGAAGCTAGTGGCACCAGGAAAAGCCCCACCGAATCTAGTCCCGGGTCCGACGTTGGACACGCCATGAAGAGCCTCAGACCACCACTCGTACCCTTTAATCCCCAGTCGTGGAACAGCCGCAGCATTGTTCACCAACAACTGGACCTTCTCCTGTAGTGTTAACCTTCCAATGAGATCTCTAACCCTGTCTTGTATCGCCAACTTCACTTGGCAAAAGGGGAAGTTCTTGATAGCTCCGTTCTTGGGGTCGCAGGCAAATGGTTCAACAGCTATCGTGCTATGCAAAGAAGTGCACAACGCGAAGATTAAGAAAACAGAGAACTTGGATAGGGCTATGGTAGCCATTAATGCAGTGCAACGAAATGGGGAAGGAGGATATGGGAAGAAAACAAAGATGTTGTGTTTAAATAGAGAAAACGATGCTTGCTCGTGCGAGAATGGGAGGGGTGATGACGTAGGAGCACAACTTTGATGATTGACTCTGGTCATTTTTCTTATTTGTTTAAAATAATAATTTAAAGCTTTCTGCTTTGGGAGTGAGGGCTTGCTTTGTTAGTTGATAACAGCTTAATTCGTAAGTAAAATTCACCTGCCAAACGTAATATGGGATTTATGTAATCTGACATGGCATATTCCTATTAGTCGTTCACTGCCCAATGAATGTTAAGTCCACAAAACAGGCGAGTTTTGGATGGTCAGGTGAAGTTAGATCATCAAATTGGATGACTTAGATGCCAGTAATGATATTGCCTCTGATATTTCTGTAAAAATTGTTTTGTAATGCCTGGCAAGCATCACAGGTTTCGGACAGGCCCACTTTGGCTTTGCTGCTAAGTGTAAGGAACAGATAGAGAGACTTAGAATCGTGGGTTTGGGATACTGGTATGATGAGCATGCTTTTGGATCAAATTCAGAGGAATGTGGGTTTTATTTGTTATAAGGTATCTTGGCTTAAAAGAGAGGTGAAGCCTTCCTTTCAACCTCTCTGCTACTCGAATCCAACGATTGGTTATGGTAGCGGTTAGTGAGTGGTTATATTAAGTTTTTTTTTTTCTTTTGATTCATCTCTGTTGTTAGCTCCTTAAGTGGTGATGGATCTTCGAACTCTTTTTCATGCGAAAGTGGTCAAGGTAGACGTGGTTTATCTCTTATTTTCATTCATAAAAAGTATAAAGTGAAAGAACTGAACCCATATAGAGTGTGATTGGACTGGTCTCATTGACGACGTGCTTAATTGGTGCTCATGCATTTTTAAATGAAGTTTCTCTCTTAGCTGCTAAAGTAGCTAACAAACTAAATCTCTTTGGTAGGGGGTTTTAGATTTACTTGGCAATCAATTCATGATCAGTCAGTGTGGGCAATGTGTGAGCTCGATTCTGTTTGTTGAAGCCTAATGTCTTATTATTCATCTTGAGGGTGTTGCGTTGCAGTTATAGGCAGAATGCTGTTCTGAGTTTTTACTTCCATGCATGTATTTTATATTAGTTTGGATAATCAGTTTTGGTTGGTTTCATGCTGTATACAAGTTTCTTTATCTTGTTGGTCTAGGAATTATACTCCATAAAAGCAGTTAAAATCTAACAGGGAAACATAGCTTTCAATTAGAAGTAGCATTGGTAAGATTCACTATCTCATTTATTTATTTTGTGCCGGCATATTAAAACTATGTTCTGCTAAGCAAACACTCTATAGGTGGGGCTTTGGATTTTTGGGAGCATGTTGAATGTGGATGCTGTTACAGCAGCTATACTGGGATTGTCCGTTCTGCTTATAACTGGTGTGGTTACATGGAAGGAGTGCTTAGCTGAGGCAGTTGCTTGGGATACCCTTACATGGTTTGCTGCCCTTATTGCCATGGCTGGGTATCTCAATAAGTATGGACTTATCTCCTGGTTCGGCCAGACGGTTGTTAAGGTTTGTGATAAACTATGCATCAAGTAATGAACCAATTCATGCGGGTACTCTCATTAACAGCCTATCCTGTTGGTTTTTTTTCCTCATCTCAACAGTTTGTTGGTGGGCTCGGACTTTCATGGCAGCTGTCTTTTGGCATATTGGTTCTTCTTTACTTCTACTCCCACTACTTCTTTGCAAGTGGAGCAGCTCATATTGGTGCCATGTTTACAGCATTCTTGTCAGTAGCCAGTGGTTTGGGAACTCCTCCGTATTTTGGAGCCCTGGTGTTGGCCTTCCTGTCCAATCTCATGGGCGGCCTTACACATTATGGCATCGGGTCTGCGCCTGTTTTCTACGGTGCAAACTATGTGCCTCTCGCCAAATGGTGGGGCTATGGCTTCCTTATATCTGTGCTCAACATCATCATCTGGCTTGGAGTTGGAGGGATTTGGTGGAAGTTGGTTGGCTTGTGGTGAGACGGTAAAACCTTCTTAAGGTGCAATTTTTCTGATGAGATGAGACTTCTTTTAATTTTTGTTTCCGATTCTTTGTCCTACAAATAATCTTTCGGTAGAGAAGATGGATGTCATTTGTCATTCACATTGATATATTTAGAGCAGAAAAACTGTCTGCAATTCTTGGTACAGTAGTTAGTTGAAGTTGGGATTAGATTATATTTTATCATTTGTTTGTTACACATTTAATGAAATCATGATTATTTGTTTGAGTTCAAGGACTTCGGCATGTAGTTATTTTGGAACAGAAAACATTTAATTATGAACTTTTTAATTTTTTAAAGATTATTATCAACAACAACAACACTAGGAGAAGGAGGAATCTTGCTTAGACGTGAGATTTGGAGAGGTCCAACCGTCCAAGCACAATTTTACCTTTAATCGGCTATTTTTAAATAATTCACATGAAAAAAGATTATTATCAAATATGCTGTAATTTTTAAGTAATTCCAACCCTGCGAAATTTGCATTCGGAAATGTACGTAACTCTTCATACGAACAAAATGGGCCTACAGGTTTTGATTGCACCATGTTGGTCCTGGCTTATTATTTACACAATGAGAACCTACTATTTACTTAGCACCAAATATTCTTAGAAAATACTTTTTTTATCGAAATCCAACTAAAAAACTTCATTAATAACAATTGTCTGCAGCTAAAGCTCAAGAAATACAAGCAGGAAAGGATGAATCCCAATAAACAAGACCTAACATAGAACTAGCTTTTCTCGCAAGAATGTGAGTTGCACAATTCGTAGATCTTTTACAATAACCAAAATGAACATCATTACTATAAAGACAAAGAAATAAGCAATCATTAACAATAAAATCAACTTTCGACCGATTGCGACTATTCGAATGAAGACTCTGAATAACCAATTGTGAATCTGATTCTATAATAATGGAGTGTAACTTTTGTTTTTTAACCCAATTGGTAGTTTATGTCATACAATAGGAGTACCATTGACGTTACGTACACCTACAGAATGGCCCCTCCTAGCATTATTCCAATTCCTCAACATCGAATGAGCCAAAAACAAAATAGCTTGAGCTGAATGTTGGAGGCCATTCCAAACCAAATCATTCCTATTCTTCCACAATGCCCAACATATAGATATAGCCAAACATTGATCATCATTCGTATAGTTATGTGCAACAAAAGAAAACCAATCAGGCAACACAACCGAGATGGAATGGAAAAAACTCAAAAGAGAAAGAGACCACACCTCCTTAGCATAACCGCACTCAAATAAGATATGTGAGACAGATTCAGATCCAATACCACAAATAGGACACAAAGGCGAAATATCCACACCTTTATGTATAAGAAGAGAACGTACTGGCAAGCAAGCATCTAACGAACGCCAAAAGAAATTTTGATCTTAGCAGGAATGTTCGAAGACCAAAACTATTTCCAAATAGGAGAGGGAAGGACCTGATTCACACTTGGAGGGGCGGCATGGATAGACCGATAAGCACTTTTAACTGAATATACGCCTTTCCTATCCAGAACCCAAACCCAATCATCAATATTTCGATGCAAGCTCAGAGGAATCTGAAGAATTAAATCTCTATCTCGCTCATTAAATAAAGCTGAGATTAAGTGCAAATTCCATAGGTTGAGGTCGTGAAGAATCAAGTCCAAGACTCTCCACATCGCCAAGCATCGTCCAGAACCGAAGTGACATAAGGATTCTCCACATCTGGCAACCAAGGATCTGAACAAACACTGATTGTACTCCCATCGCCAACACGTTTCCTACATCCCTTTTTGACAAAATCTATGCTAGAGAAGATACTGCTCCAAGTATAGCTGGGATTAGTACCTCTTTTTGCATCCCATATTGTGCCTCGCAGAAAGTAACGAGCTTTAAGAACTCTAGCAACCAACGAAGAAGTATCAGCCAACAAACGCCAAAACTATTTTCCAAGCAAAGCCGTATTGAAATCATGAAAAGTCCGAAAACCCATACCCCCTAGATGTTTCGGCCAACACATTTTCTCCCACATCATCCAAGGAATACCTCGCCTTTGTCTTAAATTCGTGCCCCACCAAAAAGAATTAAGCACTGTCTCAACTTTCTTACAAACACCCACCGACAATCTAAAAACAATCATAGCATAGTTCGGAAGAGACTGGGCAACAGACTTCAACAAGATTTGTTGGAACCCCTCCCGGATGAGTCACGTGTCCGACGTCCTACGTGACATCTGGACACGTCAACCCACGAGGGAGGAATTCCTCACCACAGAAGAAACTCAATTGGAACTTATATTAATGTCCTCCGAAGAAATCTTGTAAGATTCACCTTAATTTCCGTCAATAAAATTGATCTACTTAGGGCCCAAAATAAAATCCAATTCCTAA
>JANIJF010053434.1:0-14333 GCA_024520955.1 Erythroxylum bequaertii | reverse complement strand
AACATTAAGTTTATACTAATGCGTGATTTACTTCAAGTATATCTCTAGGTTTGTATTCAACTCCTTCCAATTATGGTATATCTATTCATATAAGAGAATTTCTCAATCTCAATCATATGAAAAAATCATGAACTAATATTGTGGATAAATTAGAACAAGAATAAAACATATAATTGAATCATAATAAATCAACTAATATAATTGCATTAAATAAAAGACCAAATCATATTATTATTTCCACTTAGGGTTCAACACACCTAGACATTAAACAAGTTTAGTTCCTATCCTTACAAAACAAAACCAAAGATAAATATACAGAAAAACTAGTAGAAAACAAAGAAATCATATTTGTAAATCTCTCTTTTTCTCCTATTGAATCTTCTTGCAACTTTGGAGTGGATGATGTTCTCTATCGGATCTCTTGACATTATCCTCATCTTTTCCTCGTCCCTTAATCAAAACATTCACCACTCTATGTCTCATACAACCTAAAATTTCTTTAAAACTCGGCTCTCCTTATTTTTCCTCTACTTACATCCTTTTACAGTAAAAAATAGGGCTTCTAGATTATACATAGTCAATATACACAAGCGCGTAAGTGACTGTGATCTCCAAAAACACCTTAATTCGTGATTTCACACTAGCACAGATACTTACACAGGCAACATATGATATGTGCTTAATTGTTGATACATATAATCCTTGACAATTAGTGATTAATGCTTTAAAATGCCTAAGACACTCACTTTAGTTCACATTTGATTTTAGGTACAATTTGGAAGCATAATGACTAAAGTGAGTTGAAAGTACACTCTTTGAGTCATCTTCTTGATATTCACACTCACTTGTCTTAATGGAACAAGAAGATGAAGGATTAGAGCAAGAGGAGATAAGAAAATGTTGCAAACATCAAGTATGAAGGGATTGGAGACTTACAGCCATGTATGAATTTTTCATGTCTCACAGCCATAACAAAATGTGTCATGGGCATGAGATGAATGACACATGTTGCATGTGTGTGACGCTCCTTATCACATCTATGCAACCTTGGCTCACGACCGTGAGCCTTCTATGGAGGCTAGTCACAATCGTGACACTACAAGTCACAGGCGTGACTTTTTGCCAACTCACTCGAAAACCTAGTTTTTGCTATAAATACATTATGTTGATGGTAGAAACATTTTATTCTTCATTTTTGGGGTTTCGGGAGAAAAAAAGGCAACAGAGAGTTGTTCTTGTGGAGACCTATGGAGAAGATTGAAGGCTAGACTTTTCAACATCGATTTGAAGGTGAAATCGACACCCGAGTCACAATTAAGCATATCTCTTCATTGTCAAATGTTGAATCTCTTTATATGGATTGATTATGTTATCCTATATCTATATATTTGGGTTTTCGTGTATGAATGATCATTAATCTCGTTATCGTTAGATCATTATGTATGAACTCATTGCTAGAATCGTGAATTTAATCCGTAATCGTTATGTTTGAGATTCATTTTTAGCTACTAATGGTTTTAAATCATTAAGGATAATGTGACCTAGGTTAAATGACCCGAGCTTACGTGGTTGTTGCTTAGATTGGTCTATTTTCATATCGTAATGCAACTATTTAATGGTGAGTAGGTCGAGATTGATCTGAGAACTATTTTTACATATACTTGACACTTTTCTCGCTTTTGACTATTTTCTATATATTGCTTGCGTAGTTTTTTTTTCTCAATTGCACCAACTCAACCCCCCCCCCCCCTTTTATTTCCTTTGCATCAATTATTTTTATTACGAGAATTAACCGAACATTCCCTATAGATACGATCCGAGTCACCACAACTACAAATTTTTAGTATGTTGAGTTAGGTAGATTTTGTAAAGCACTTGACACGTGTTGTCAAAATAGTTGTCAAAATACATGGCCGTGTATATCAATATATAAGGTTATGAAATTCCACACAATTGGAACTAAATTTTTCAATCTTTACATATTTACAGAGACTTTCATAGTTACTATACACGGTTGTATAGGTCATTAGTTGCTTCAAATCTTTGTTCCATGACATGATGTCATCTGAATTCTTCTCTTTTTGTCCAAGAAAGCAATTATTACCTACAAATGCACTTGAAGTGAATTAAGTACGAATTATACAACAAAACTATAAAATATCAAGCAAAACTCATTAAATATGGCTGTATAATTATAGTCAAATTAGAATTTATCAAACATCCCCACACTTAAGCTTTTTCTTTTCCTTAAGCAAATCATAATTTAATTATCAATCTCACAAACATCTATTCCTTATTAACTTCAACCTATCCATCCATACTATAAATCATTATGTCATATCAATCAAATTAACATACAATTAAGATCAAGTTATCCTAAAACTAACTTCATAAGTAAATATTAATAATAATCATGTCAATAATCTTTTTGAAATCAAAAGTATAATTCTTTACACCCTTACCAAGATTTCACTCAATACACTCAAGTGTTTAGGTTGAAAAGAATAAAAACTCTCAAATCAATACATAATAGAACTCTTAACCATAAGCTTGTAATATTATCATATCTTCACCACTTCTAAATAAACTAGAAATAAATAAAAAGATCTTTATAAGGGTTTAATAGGGCTTAGGTAAGGTATGATTGGGATAATCAAAGGGTTGCTAAAAATGAAAGAAATTTACAGCAGCTAAGACTATAAGAAACTTAGTCTTTCACAATATAGTTCTTTATAACATGAATCCATTGGTACCACAATTCAAACACTTCTTTTTTTCTTTTCTTATGCTCATAACATACATTTTTTTCATGTACCATAATTAAAGAAATATTGGACCTTTTCAAAGTTCAAATTTCAAGCAATCAGATAATTGTAAATACTTGTAAGGTCCAAAACAATAAAAAGCTTCAAATAAAAATAAGGTAAAGGCTAGTAATGGTGTTATTATCAATGAAAAAGACTAAGACTCAAAACTGGTTACTGCTAAGGGATAAAGTATGGTAGTGTAATTATTGAAAAATAGGCTAAACAATTGTTGAATCTAATTGCCTTTATCATTCTAATGCTTCTAATTTAGCATATGTGGTCTCAATATGCATAATAAAAGCAAGTTATAAAATCATCCAACTATGCATGATAACACACATGAAAGAATAAAAGAGCTTAAAAATTTATGTATTTACTCTTAGACTGCTCACAAAAAAATAGCCATATGTGTGTAAATAAGATGCATTCAATGACTAAAAATATGACTTATAAAAATAAGTTCATTCTAACTTTCATCCTTTTGCATACTAATTCATATCAATAATCAATAATGATATAAAATATTTATGGACATATTTCAGCTAATTTAAAAGATGAGTTAATAAGTTTTAATAGCAAAGATTATAATAAGCTTAAGAAATTATCATCCCCTTCCCCACACTTAAAGTTGGACATTGTCTTTAATGTACACAATATATGCATACTAAAATAAAAAAGTGAGAAAGTGGACAAATGTGGTACTTCCTTGAGTAATAGGAATTTCAATTTTTGATTTTGACGAGGGACCCATCTTATACTAGATATTATCATCCTTACACAATATAAATGAAAAGGGATAAAAATAAAAGGAAATAAAATAAAAGTAACTAAGAAATATGGAGATAACATTAACACCAATGTTTAGACAAGATAAAATAATAATGTAAAGAAAATAAGAAAAATGCACAAATAAAGAGAGAAAAAGAAAAGAAAAACCAAATTTAAACATCTCCATCCTATTGTGACTCTGGCCTATCCGTCGATGAAGGGTCCTCGGGTCATTGATCCCTGACATGTGGAGGGGCTGATGATGAAGTACATACGCTAGATGATGGGGGCTAGAAAGTGATGCCTTGACGACTTGACATCAACAACAGTAAATCCCCTAGCCATCCAACAAAGGTCTTGAGCTTTCCTATCGCTCCATCATGTTTTCCTGTTGTACTCAAATAGTGCGTTGAGTACCCATAAGTTACCTAAACCATCTCTCCAGTCAAGCTATCTTCAACTGGTTTGGGTGTGTTGTGTGGCTGCTCCACTGCCTTTTTGCCAAAGTGTCAATTACATGTGCAAGGAATGCCTGGCATCCCTGACGAATCAACCTCTTGGCCTTGATCACCGATATCAAACAACTCGGAAGTACTCGTCGGTCACCAGTAAATTTAATTGAAACTCCATCCTGAGGTTCAAACTCCACTTCTTTCATAAAACAGTCAACCCTGGCGCGATACCTTTCTAACAAGTCAATCCTCAAAATCACCTCGAAATCCTAGAGATCGAGGGAAATAAGATCAGCCTCTAATACAACATCACTGATCTTTATCTCACAAGCAGTATCTTCATCGCAAGCCACTTGCTCTCTAAAAGGAGTGACTACAATGAGAGGAGGATCTAATGGCTCCAGGGGATGACGAATATCCTTAGCGAAAGTCACACTGACAAAAGACCTTTGCGCGTCAGTATCGATCAACACTTTAGCATCTTTACTGAGAACACACATAACACCTTATAACACAATAAGTTAGCACTCACACTATTTAAGAATTTACTGATACTATACAAACAAGCATTAAAATATAGCAATACAACAACAAAGAAATATTCATCCAGAAAATACCTGTAACCGTGTCCGGATTTACTCGAATGTCCTCCTCCATCATTGCATAAACTCATGTTTGAGCTCGTGTAGCTGGGCGTTGCTGACCGGTTGGCAGTTCACTACTACCCACACCAGTCCTCTGTGTAGATCCAGAAGACTGAGAACCCACTCTGACAGTCTCCCCTCGTTGTCTCACCGACTATGCTGAGCTATCTCCCCCCTGAGCCGAAGTCCAAATCTGTTGTGGACAATGTCTCCTCAGATGCCCTGTCTCTTCACACTGAAAACACTTTCTCGGCTCTGTACACCTACCTGCATATACCTTTCTACAGTTTGTACACTGCTCAGACTGATATGATCGAGCTCGGGAAGTAAAGCTAGTAGTAGGCCCCGTGAACTTGCGGAATTGCATCACTCCTTCATGAGCTCCTTCAGAAATGAGTACATTTCCCATTTCTGTGTTTCCATGTTTTGATTTGAGTAATTTATAAAAAAAATCTTAAACATATCTCAATTTTATAATACTTGCTTGAACTTTAAAAAGTCATATTAAAATACTTGAAATTTTAATTTGTTACAAAAATAGCCTAATGTCTTTCATTAATGTCACTGACATGACTTGCTACATCAAGTTTTTGTACTTGTTGTGTGGCTAACATGAGTCCACTATTTATCTAATTAATTATTAATTATTTTATTAAATTTTAAAACATAAAACCTAATCTTTTGTCTTCTCCAATGACTTATTTACTTCTACCCCAATACATTTTCTACTTCCTTCCTCATCGACTATCATCCTTCTTTTCTCTTAGGACTATTAAATGATGTGGGTACAGTTCCACTCGCCATTTATCACCGTCACCAATCCATTTCCAGAATCATATAACAAAAGTTAAGCAACCCAATACACGACATATCAAAACAAGCAAAAGTGGACGAAAGCCTTCGTCTTTTAAATGATCTTCCAATTCAGCATATGATTACATAAACAAACAAAAGCAACCAACAAGAATTATGAGAGAGGGAAGCATAATATCTTAATGACTAGAACTCTTCAAAAACCAACCTTCTTACTCGAATTCCCCACTCTAAAAACCCCTTGTGAAAGAGAGAAGATAAAAATGGTTTCAAAAAATCAAAAACTAGAGCAACAGAGAGCAGCTTAACGTGATTTCACAAAGAGAACCTTAATTATCTTTTTTTAATGAAAAAGAGTTTTAATTATAGTAAAAACTATATCTAAGTTACAACAAGTTCATGGCTTTTAGCCTACCATCATATTACAATATGACCAAAAATAAAAACTCCCTCAGGTAGGATAATTGTCTGCAAGGTAAACAACAACAAGAAACAACAATATGCACCATTGATGTTTCATCTTCATGGAAAAGCTCCTTCACCATTTCTAGTTTATGAGGGTCTTTTAATCCCCTAATGTTCCACTATTTAAGGCAAGTCTCCTGATATTTGAGATTTGGCTTTCTCTTTCTTGCAGATTTCTTTTTTAAAGATTTGGATTGCACGTAAAAATCTCAAAGGATGTCAAGAAAACGGGCTACTGCTAATAGAGTATCACATTCCTTTGCTTGTTAAAAAACTATTTTACTCCTAAATTCAAATAAGTATGATATCTATATTCTTAAAGTTTATCACATTATAAATATAGTGATGATCATTTAAATATATGTGAGACTAAAAAAATATAATATTTTATTAGTATATAAAGTCAAATTTTCTACATCCATCTTTATTACTAGAAAAGGAAAAACTATAGATGATTTTAGTAAATAACTTAGAATAATTAAATTGAAATGACAAAAATTTCAAAGTTATGTTTAATTTTATTACATTTACAAAATAATGTTTATCTAAAAGAAATGGTCTTAAAACATGAAAATTGAAAGTATATTAAATATATTTTTAAAATAAGTTTTTTTATATGACAAGATACTTTATTAAATTATGGTTAGATTATGAGAATCCTAATTGGAACATTACTTTTGAGTCTGTAGATTGACTCGTTATGATAGTTATACAATTAATCCTTAAACTTGAGATTACTAATGTTTCTCATATGAAGATTACTATATTTTAATTTTACTTACGACATATTCTATTTAGAGTAGCTCAATTAGTAGTATTTGAATATAATATGAATTATGTAGAAATGGTTAAGTAATTTAATAAAAAAATCATCACTCTAAAGTAATTAGAGAATGCTCCACTATTCTTGATTAACAATGATTTAAAGAAACATTTGGTCAAAGTAAATTGACATTTGAAAATATTATTTTCAAATATCAATTATAAATTAATTGTTAATTAGCAAGATCGAACAATATTGGATTTAAAAGAATATATTCTAATTATACACTCTATATCCAATTGAAACATTGGATGATGAAATGATTAAATTATACATTATAACTATGTATGAATATGTTGAATCACACTACTTAGACATTCGTAATATTTGAGTGGTCATGATATGTTTCTAGACATTAATATTGATCAATGACAAAATTGTTTAATTATAGAATTAAAATTTGAATGAGTTTTAATTTATTGGTGAGTGTCAAATCAACCAAAAATAATTAACCTACTCAGAATATTAACGTAGCATAGTGGAGTAAGGTCGTCTATTTAGGGAATGATTGTTTATCTCTTTTAAACAATTAAGTGAAAAAAAGGAGGTTTGGAAATTATGTTAAAACACAATATTAAAAATAACAAAAATGAATTGATTTGAAATTCAATAAAAACAGACTTCTAGTTAAAAGAATTTATTTTCACCTTGATTTATGCAATTGATCATTGATGCAAAAGTAATTCAATATATTTATGAATAAAGTAGTTCTAGTTATTAAGAACAGATCCATAATAACCAATCTTTCCTTAACTTGTACGATAATCACAAACAAATTGAATAATTACTCCTTAATCGAAAAACAATCCAAGAGGCAACTCGTAAGATTTAATGTTTCGACAACCTTAAACTCTAAAAAGACTCAAATTTTAACCAACAAACTCAACAGATGGTTTATTGCAATTAGATTAATTAATTCAATGACATGTATTAAACTTCTTAACACAAAAATAAAATTATGTCAATTGCCACTTATTAAAATCAACAAACAATTACAGATTTGCTGTTTTGATTAGCAGTTGATTATTTCAGGATCAAATATATGCATCTATTCAATAAAATCCAAAACCATCATAAAATTAGTGAAATTCAAGAATTAATTACATATCCATACACAATTGAATTCAATAAAACTATTCGATCTCACAATCGATTTAGAATCAAGGTTTCAATATAATCCTCTAACTAAAATAAGAAAAATTAGTTACAAGCCATAAAGAAAAAATAACACATGAATATTATTAAAAAGGAAAATTATTCTTATGGAAGAAACTTAAAGGAGAACATGCAAGGGTTGAGTTTTAAGTTCCACGTTGTTGCTCCCTTGAAAGTAAGGGTTGTGTATTATATGAATAAAAAAAGACTGACTTTTTCGTTTTCAATAACTAATTAATAAGATAACTTTATTTTAAAAGAATAACTTTTGTTAAAAATGAATTATTTATTTTATTCAAATTTAACTATAGACATATCAAGTGTTAAAAGCGGGATGTATTGTTCGGTGTGGAGTGCATAGAGACTTCGTATTTTCGAAGTTTACTATTGATTAATCCTCATAAATTTCAGGTATTTGTCAGTTTTTACTATGAGTATGATTATTAATAAATAAATTTAGGATTGCAACTAGTAGGAAGTATTTAGTGTATGTCTGCAATATATATCCACACATATACTTTATTATTCCTGTATATCCCTTTAGATACTTTATCATACAGTTGGTTATAACAACTCTCTGTATATATTTCATGTACACTTCGTAATACAACACAATCTTTTCTTACGTTATTTCAGTATCCTTACTGGCTTAACGGCATTATCATTTTTTTTCCACAAATTCTATCTTTATCTTTACCACAACCAAACCAATCTACCAATCTCCATCCTATGATCACCATATCTAAGAACAATATTCATAAACCCAAAATTTTCAATGCTACCCGTCACCCTCTACCACAGACTGAGGAACCATGCACAATTCAACAAGCCCTTAAAATACCACATTGGCGTGATTCCGCTCTTTCAGAATATGATGCTTGATTAGGAATGGCACTTGGACACTAGTTCCAGCTACTGAAGCTCAGAATGTCATCGAGTGTATGTGGCTCTTCCGAACGAAATGCAATTCAGATGGATCAGTGGCTTGGTATAAGTCTCGAATGGTTACGAAAGGCTATAGCCAATGTCCAGGGATCGACTACATTGACACTTTTTCCCCTGTAGTGAAACATCAAATGATCAAAATATTCCTAACCTTAGCGCTGGCCAACTCTTGGCCTTTACATCAAATGGACGTTAACAATGCATTTCTTCAAGGTCGACTATGTGAAACTGTCTACATGAAGCAACCACCAGGCTTTGTTAGCAAGGAACATCCAACTTATGTTTGCAAATTACATAAAGCCATCTATGGCCTAAAAGAAGCTCCACGTGCCTGGTACCAAGAACTTCATCTATTCCTTCTTCGATATGGTTTCATTAGTAGCACCTGTGACACTTCTCTATTCATATATCAGTGCAGCAGTGTTACTATGTATTTCCTGGTATATGTGGGCGATCTACTGCTAACTAGCAACTCACCGCCTGCAATTGAAAATTTTATCATAGAGATCTCAAGCACATTCTCACTAAAAAACATGGGAACTCCGTCTTATTTTCTCGGCATTGAAATAATACCAAACGTAGATGGTATTTTTTTCTCTCAGCAACGTTACATCCATGATTTACTTATAAAATTTCATATGGCATATTGCAATCCATGTGCTGCTCTTATCTGTCCATCAACAACCCTCAAACTAGATGATGGTTCAGCTACAACAGATGCACATCTCTATTGCAACATCCTCGGAGCTCTACAATATGTTCTCTTGACGCGACCAGATCTCAACTTTGCCATAAACAAGTTATCCCAGTATATGCATAAACCGACTACACTTCACTTCCAGTAGTTTAAACGCACACTTCGTTACCTCAAACATACACATGCCTTTAGTCTCCAACTACACCGACTGAAACACTTTCTCCTTCAAACTTTCATTGATGCCGACTGGGGAGGAGATGCCGACACCAAAACATCTACGTCTGTATATGTTATTTATTTGGAGGAAATCCTATCTCTTGGAGCTTGAAATGACAATGTACTGTTGCTAGATCTTCCACTGAAGCTCAATATCATGCCGTAGCAAACACCTTTGCAGAGGTAATGTGGATTCATAATCTCCTACAAGAACTACATGTTCACTCTCAGGATGCACCAACGATTTATTGTGATAACTTGGGGGCTATTGAAATAACCATTTTGTCCGATTGTCGCCTTGGGCTTAATTCAAAAATTTAACCAAGGATTGCATATAGCGCAACCTCGGGTCATTCTCTTTGAGGAACTAAAAGATGAAATTAATTTCCTAAGTAACTAGATGCAATGCAACCTAGACTATAAAATAGGGTTGATTTGAACAATTATCGCTAAAGTTTGCAATGAATTGAAATAAACATTAAGGACTTGTTTTTGGTATTTTTAAATTTAAATGATTAATATGAAATGACAATGAGTGAATTGAATAAGAAGACAAACACAAGTAATTAACAATGATAAACGCAATCCTCCAGTTCAATAGCGCAGGCAATTATCACTCAAACAGATATGGGAGTTAAAATAATTAAACCAAGAATTAAAATCGAGCTTTTAATCTAACAACCGAACCACCTCGAATTGTTACAAAAATCTCAATTTACTAACTACCACCAGACTAGTAAAATAAAACTAAGGTTACTAACACCAATGCTCGACTTTTACGCAATAATTATGAAAACATAATTAATGCCAGCAACAGACATAATGATCCAATAATTCAAGCCACCTTGAATAATCACCAATTTCGCTAAAATCTCCATACAGGCCTTGACCCAAAGCAAAGTAATGAAATTAAATCCAAAATCAACACAATATCAATTGCTAAATAATAATTCAGTCACAAAATCTTCTAATTCAAAGATATAATTAAACGCAACTCCAAATAATTAAATAGTTATCCTAAGATCTAGGAATTACTAAATAATTAAATGGATAGAAGATAATTGCAGTCTAAACTCCCCTATGAAAATCCAAGCTCCTGCCATTGGCATTGAACCAAAGGATTAGCATAAATTAGCCAAAAAAATTCATTGAAGCTGCTGCCAATGTTATGCTCCGATTGTCAGCCATAAAAGGTGGGAAATGAGGTTTTAAATTTGTGGGAGTCGACAATGAAGAGAACGAAATCTCTAGATCCCTTATTTCTCCTGTCCAGAACACCACCGTAAATCCCCCCTCGTACGTTCACCCCACTCTTTAACGTTTCTACCCAGCTGCAACACACAACACCGCACACACCTCCCTCCTTGATACTTGATGTGACTAATTAATTTTTCATCTCCAAACTTTCATAGCCTAGCCTCTCTTCTCCACCCACACACATAAACACTGCCACACATCTACTTCTCCTCACACATACCACACAAAGCACGTCACTCACAAGCCAACTTCCAAACCTTCAGCTTATTTCTCCTTGCGCCACCTGCACTCCACAGCACAACGCCACACACACTCACACAACGCACGTCACAACGCCAGCTCCTAAATCCACTTGCACCGCCTCCTGCCCTTCTCTTTTTTCCCAGCCAGCACCCTATGTAGCTTCTTTTTGTCTATTTTTATTTCATCTCCAAAAACCACTCACACACTCACGTTGCACACACCAGCTCAAGCCAATCACGCAAATCACCTACCTACCACCGCACTATACATTTATCCCTCTTGGTCTATGCAAACCATGCATGGTCCCATACTACCTACAAGCACACTACCTTTTGTCGTCTTCTTTATATACCGATGTGACAATTTAAACTCTTGCAAACCTCTCATGTTCACGGTGTCATTTGTGCCACGCTACTCCTCATTTTTGTGTCTCAACATTGTCGTTTTTGGCCATGTGATGCTTGCATTTGTGGTTCTCTTTTCAGCTGCTTTTAATGCCTTGGATCCTGACTTCTTAATCATTTTCAGTCTAATTTCTCCAAGTACTCTGCAATAAAAATTACAAATAATGTAGCATCAATTGTTCAAAATGTAATTTATTACAGTTAAACCAAAATATGACAATTTTTTTTTTGCCCATATAAACACAAATTAAATGTAAGGCACAATATTTCGAATAATAATCAAATAAAGTCATAAAGATAACTTTTAGTAACAAAAACTCATCCAATTGATATGAAATTATATATGCATAAATGAGTTTGTCATAGCCTCATTGAATGAGTTTGATGGTTTTAAACAAGACAGGTCATATACCCTTTAGTACTCTATCCAAACAAAATATCATACGTTAAAAATTTATTTACAGTCCATAAAACAACCATATGCATTTTAAATTTTTCATCTCCTACAACGTCATAAGTTTCTAATCCAACATCTTATAAACATTTTAAATCATCAATTAGTGGATGCATGTATACGTAAATATTCTTATCAGGAGCTATAGGTCCTGGAATCAATAAAGAAAATAAGAAAATCAAGGCTATGGACTACAACGTCTATAATTTCTCAAACATTGTTGTCCAAGTAGGAGGTAAAAGGGCATACAAAATAATAATAATAAATGATAGAATAGAGAATATTTTAATTCATATTTTTATTAGTTACTAATTTGACAAATAGACAATATTTTAATTTAAATTTTTAACCTCATATTTGAAAATTTTATTAAGATTAATATATTATTAGTTAATAAACCATTTATGGATGGTGGTGAGATCACAATATAAAAGTTACTGCATTGCAAGATATCATCACATCGTATTGATTTCTTATGTACTAACAAAAAAGAAAAGAGTATTACTCAAAGTTCAATCTTTAATTGGCGAACCAAAATGAAAAACAGACAGGAACATTAATGGGAGAGTGCAAAGTTACATTAGCAATATAGTTTCTTGAATGAATTACCACCAAATTTAATCGTCCTTTCACACCTTACTGGATCGAAGCTTATTGATATCATTTATAACCTGAGATGAGGCTACGGAACCTTGAGATATTAGCGTTGTTAACAGTTTCCATTGGCACTTTTATACTCAACCCAAAGTTGATCGACACTCTTTCCAATTAATTCGAAGAAGAAGTGGTCTGAATATGCATATTTCATCTTCCTGTTAAGCTTAGCAACGAACCTACCTCCACTTACGCGATCGCAATAGTCCAGAAACCTGGCAGTGACATCATAACCTTGGTCCCATCTGTCACCCACCCCTGGTTTTACCCAATGACTATCTGCATAACCAGACCTTAACCTCACAAAATCAGCAATCCCTGTAACCAATCCTGGGGGAGTTTGGCCATTGCCATCCCATTGCCATATAGATGCGATGGCATGGTATATTAGTCCGGTAGTTTCATTTACAAAATTACCATTGTAGCTCCCTAAATAAGTTGCACTGAAATGAATCTCGTAATTATAATTGGCTCGGTATTTTATAGTGAGAACTGCAACGTCACTGACCTCAACAAACAAACTGATGCTATCAACGACTTTTCGATCATCCTTCCCCCTTTGTTGGAAGAGCGTCAATGTGAAATTTGAAGCATGCACTAGTTGGTCGAAGGCGTAATCCTCCCCAATTTCTGCTTCAAAGCGATTCCCACCAACCGTGCCAAAGGCGGTATTGATGACATTGTAGTCCACTGCATGAGCCCCTTTCATGGTCGCAACTGTGATCATGGTCATCACTAGCAAGGAGAGGATCGAGACGTGATGAAACATTGTCAAGAACTGACTAGACAAGTCTTCGATTAGTAATTTCTGCTCAAATTGTACTGAACATGTGAAGCTAGCTTAGGATTATATAGAGTTCGAGACGACGGCAGAACATGATAAAATATTAATTGTCAAGCACGAGGAAAGTTCAACATGATCTGGCAACATTAGGATTTAAATGTTCGGCCTTGATTTTTCCAAAACGAGGACGAGAGACTACGGAGAATTCATAGTGCGATCACAAATGTGTGTCTCTAGAGTTATCTATCTATTTCCTCCGGATTTAGTACGAGATTGCACAGTGACGAGGTCTGGAGGGCTATTCTATCTAGCCGGCCATAGACGGTATTCTACATTTGACCCCTACAATTTGCCATATCTATATGATTCAACTTCTATTAAATTACATGTTCAAAAAAAGAAACTTCTATTAAATTATGTTTTTGTCAGGTATGAGCTCTTGCAAATGTGATAATTGATCAAGCATCTCATCACCAGATAAGTGCAAAGGAGCTTAACTATGTTATACTTTATCATTAAATAATTTGCTTCTCCGTCATCTATGCTCATATTCCAAGTAATGATAATGTCCCATATAAAATATTTTTATTTGTAGCCTGAAATAACTTTTTTTTTTTCTGATTGTAACCTTTATTTCAAAAATTTAACCAAGAATCGCATATAGCGCAACCTCAGGTCGTTGTCTTTGAGGAACCAAAAGATGAGTTTCAGATTTTGACTCGAGCCGGTAAAGGGTAAATTTTCACTGTTTC
>JANIJF010051892.1:0-14360 GCA_024520955.1 Erythroxylum bequaertii | reverse complement strand
CATATGATTCATAATTAAAAGGATCCCAATATTGTTCTTTATGTAACTTTGTGATTGTAGTTTCATTTATATAATCTAACCTACAATGCCATAAATAAGATAGATTTTGGTCACTTAACTTTCTTTTCTTGCTATTTATATTAAGGACTGGCCTTTTAAGATATAATTCATACAAACAATTTATAAGTAATTGAAATCTATAATAAACATAATCTTTATAGAAAGAACAACTTTTATTATTAATAATAAGGAAAAATCCATTCAAATCTAAATAGAAATAGAAATGATGTTTCTAGTAACAACTGGAACATAATAACAAATATTAATTCTAGTTCAAGGCCAAAAGGCAAAGTTATACTACAAGTTCCTACAGCTAATGCAGCAACCCTTTCCCTGTTGCCAACTCATAGGTCCATTTCACCTTTCCTCAATGATTTACTCCTTGTTAACATTTGTATGTTATTACAAATATGAGAATTATATCCAGTATCTAATACTAAAAATATGGAATAGAATTAGAAAGATTGATCTCAATCATAAATGTACCTGAAGAAGTAGCTTCCTTAAGTTTCTAATCTTTCAGGGTAGCAAGATAAGCTATATAGTTCCTTTTCTAGTGTTCATTAACTCAATGTGAAAACATGTGCCCTTGTCATTAGTCTTCTTCTTGACACCACCTTTTGGCTTTTCTACTATAGCAGAATCCTTATGTTTGTTGTTATTATTCTTCTTAAACCCTTTTCTTGCTCTTGGAAAACAAGAACAAAACTAGATTCATTCTCAAGGCACCCCTTGGTAGTCTTAAGTATATTTAACAATTCAGGCAATGACACATCCTTTCAGTTTATATGGAAGTTTATAATAAACTGTGAAAAGCTCAAAATAAGAGACTGTGGAACCATATCAATCCTTAACTCATAGTCTATGACAAAACCTAATTGGCCTAGTTTTTCAATATAGTCTATCATTTTTAGCACATATAGCTCCACTAAAGATCCTTTTGCCATCTTGCATTAAAATAAAGCTTTGTAGAACTAATACCTTTTCACCTTGCTTTGTACAATAAACAACTCCTCAAGATTTATAATTATAGTAAAAGCAACCATATTCTCATGCTACGTCTAAAGCTACGGAAATGTACTAGCCAACATTACACATATAGCTTGTTTAATATCATCAATATAATGTTGATATCTCTCTGAAACCTCATCAGTTGCATCCAAAATAGGTTTTGGTGGAACAATAGTGCCAAGAACATACAATTTCTCTTTGTACTTGAGAACAATTTTCAAGTTGCAAAACCAGTATGAGAAATTGGGTCCAGTTAGCTTGTTAGCATCTATGATTCTCCTCAATGACCTATTGGTACTCATCTTCTTTTAACAACCGAAAGATATAAAAGAGCAAGTATTTCAAATAAATAAGAACTTTAATAAATATAATATTACTCCCATTATTTTATTCAAAATAATAGCCTTCAATATTAAGTCAAGAAATTATCAAATAATTTACTAGTAGGCTAAGATCTCATTAAAAATAAGTTAATCTTGAGTTACTTAATAAATCAACTCAATTTGAATTAAGTAGCTAACAATTTTATCAACCATAACTTATGTGAGTCCTTGATCCGTTAACTCTTTGCCAAAATATGTGTTATATATTATTCCTAACTTTGCCTCTAAATTTATGTGATCATGAGTCACTTACTTAAATAATTCAAAGTTAGTTAAGTAGAACACAATAATTTGAGATAAAAACATATTCAGGTTAAAGGGACCTTGAGTCACTGACCAAGCCTTATAATAAACAAAACTCTAGTTTTATTCTTAAATAATGGAAATTAACTATCACACTTTTAATGTATACTTAATATTTAATTGAAATATCTAAAATTTTAAAAATTTAGGTCCCATGAGAAATAGTATAATCTCATTATATTAATAATTTCTAACATAATCAAATTATGAAAGAAATTCTTTAAAATTTTTGCTTGATTCTAATTATTGATTTGATAACAAATTTAATTTGATATTTCAACTCTTTAAAAAATTAAACTAAACTCCAAAATATTCCTAATAAAGATAATCCTTTAAAAAAATTTCAAATATTTAGAAAAACAAATTTTCAAACTTATTATGAATTTAGACCAATGTAATCTCAATTCAATTAAATTAATTAAAAAGGCTCAAAACACAAAAAAATCACGAATGGAGTGATGGCTGTTACTACACGTGCCAACATGTTTTCTATGATGCATTGTAGGATTTGCCACTAGACGTTGTATCCACTTTTCTTTTCTTTTTTTTTTTTTGCGCCACTGCCTCCCTTTCATTTGTTACCATCGTTCTTTGTTGCTCCCCATCCTTAGTGCATCTTCTATGAGCATGCTTCTATTCTAGGCCAATTTTGCCTGCCTCTCGCAGGCATCTAAGCATCTCTATAATAAGATCTCACCTTTGGCCAATGGCGATAATCACCATCGGTTCACCTTTTCACTATCGACAGTTCACCATAGGTGAAGGTTTATCGCGAGCGATTGTTTCAATTAGAACAACAAACCTAGTATCGCATTCACACAAAAAACAAAACTTGATTTGAACACAAAAATAAGGGCATGCAAATTTTTTTCTTTCTTTCCAGAACACAATAAACCAAAAGCTAAAAGCAAAAGGGACATGCATAATCGTTTTTCCAGTAAACGCAGAAATCATTTTGTTTTTAAACATCAAATCAAGCATGCGATGTAATTATATTAATAATTTCTAGAAACAAGTTATCTTCTGGGTTTCTAGAAACTTAAAATTAAGTTAATGCATGCGAGATTAATTTTTTCGAGAACAAAAACAAAAGGGAGCTTTAATTTTCACAAACCCTAATTCATTAAAATTAATTTTAAGCCTTAATTTTATCAAATCAATAATAATCAAGTAATTTATTCAAGTTTTTAAAAAAAATTTAAAGAAATTTCAGTAACTATAGTAAAACTATGTACAACATCAAGAGGGTTTATGAAGGAAAACCAAAGTTACTCAGTACAATAGCTAAAGCACAAATCTATTATACTATGTAAACAAAAGTTGAATTAAAGCCTCCATCATGATTTCATACACACTATCAGTTTGTGTGCTACTTCCTTGGTAATAACCAGAGCTCTAAGCTCATTGAAAATGTTATTAGCTAATTGATATTTACAAGTTTGCTCCCTTCTGTAGATTTGTCTATTCCTTTCCTTCCATATGTTGTATATTGTATATGTAAAAGCAATGCTGAAGAGCATTCCATCATCCTTCCATAGGTTGGAGACTTTAATGATCTAGTCTAGTGTATTGTCCCAATCGTATGAGATGTTGGAAGCTTCAAGTTTATGGAGAAGCTGACCCCATATAGTTTTGGAATAAATGCAATTGAAGAATAAATGATTTCTATCTTCAGATGACAATTGGTATAATTCACAAATTGGATCAATGGTCCTATGCCATCAATCTTTAATGCTTAATCTATTTTTGATAACTAGCAAAGCAAATATTGAAGCTTTGGGGCTAATACTTCTCTTCCAAAGTAGTTTATACCAAGAAACATCTGGAGATTCTATTTAGAGACTGATGTATTTAGTAATGAAAATGCCTTTGGAATGTGGCTTCCAGACAATTGTGTCCATATTGTTGTTGGTGTAAAGGCTTGGAAGATATTGGTATGGGGTATTAAACCCTCTCAAATTTCTAGACCACTGCTTCTGAAATGAGTGAAGAGACTTTGGTGTTTAATGGAATTCAATGCCATAGGTATGCAAGCTCAAGTCTTTAAGGGACTAAAGTCTGTCCAATTATCATACCATAACTAGATATCATTTTCATTTCCAATCCGACGAATGATAAAAGGATGAATAAGTTCTCTGGTTTTCAATATTTAAGTAAAAATCAATGAACAACCCTTGATGATTGGCAATTGCCAAAAATTTTGAGCTAAGAGGTTGGTTTCATGGATCCATTTAATCCAAATAGTATTTTTATCAATAAGTAGGCTCCAAATTTTCTTGAAAAGAACTACTTTTTGCATGATCATAGTTGAGATTATGCCTAAGCCTCCATTCTTCTTTGGAATAGTTACATCATCCCATTTCACTTTTTCTTTCTTGGCATTCACCATAGAATCCGACCAAAGGAATGCTTTTAAAGTTCTATTCAACTCCTTTATCACCTTTCTAGGAAGTATCAAGTGATTGATCTAATGGATGTGTATATTGCTAAGTAACGAAATAGTGAGGGTGACTCTTGCAACTATGGAGAGAAATTTGTTCTGCCAAGGTAGGATTTTAGCTTTGTTCTGCCAAGCTAGGATTTTAGCTTTGTTAATAAACATCAAATGAGTAAGTTTGAGTGAATTGCATTTATAGTGGTAACTGAATCTACCACTGTGATGTATTAGCTTCTTAAGCATTCTAGACAACCCTTCCATAACCAAAACAAAGAGGTAAGGGGATAAGGAATCCCCTTGCTTGATCCCTCTTGCACATTTCACAAGTTTAGTAGGACTACCATTAACTAGTATACTCACTAATAAGGATTGGAGGCACATCATAGTCCATTTTTTGTATTGAATAGGGAATTCCAAGGCATCTAAACATACTCAAACCAAATCCTAGCAGACAGCGTCATAGGCCTTATAAAAGTCTATCTTCCATATGCAGCTTTTCAATTTTTCCTTATTGGTAATCCTTAAGAAGTTCTTGTATGAGCATGATATTGTCACCTAGAGATCTTCCTTCTATGACAGCCCTTTGGTTTGGGCAAACAATCTCATTTAACACCTTTTTTAATCAACTTGCTAATAGCTTAGCAATAACCTTGTTGATGGTATTGCAACATGATACAGGTTGATATTCAAATAAAGACTTGGGATTCAACTTTTTAGGAACTAGGCATATGAAGGTGGTTTATTTCTTTCAGCATGTTGCAAAAAGCCAAGGTTTCCAAAATAGTATATGTGAATAGTTCTCTAGTAATTTGCCAGGTCTGTTAAAAAAATGTGCAGTGAAGTTGGATGGTCTAGGTGCCTTCGAATGGTTCAAGGAAAAAAGAGCTAGTTTAATGTCATTTGTTAAAAAGGGAGTTGATAGTTGTTCCTTCATATTTTGACTAAAAGGCTTATCAAAGAACCTTTTCATAGAAGGAGGTTGATTGTTCTAATGTGGATTACCCATCAACTAGACAAAGTAGTCTCTGGTAATATTTAGCATAGAAGACATATCAACATAAGAGATTCCATTTGCATATGATAGCTGCATTACTCAGTTACTATTCCTTTTTACTAGTAGGGAAGCATGGAAAAACTTGGAGTTTTGATCCCCTTCCTTCAACCAGGCCACTCTAACCTTCTACTGTAATATAGAGTGATGCAAAGATAGGGCATGCAAATAGTCTTTTATTCTTAGTATTTCAATATCCTTTAACTAAGAGTTGTCAGGATGTTGATATCAAGCTTCTTGAGCTAGTTGCCACTTAGTTTTGCATTCAAGAACTTGTCTACTACTATGAGACATAAAGCTTTTAATTGATGCTTTTACCCTCCTTCGCTTTTGCATTAGCTGATAGGAATTGTAACCTTCATCATGACATAACCAATAGCCTCTAGCAAGGTCTAACAAACCTTCTTGCTTAGTGAGACCATTAAAAAACCTGAAAGGAGCATCTTTGGAAATTAAAGGGGATAAATTGTTGGTCAGAATACTAGAGTGGTCCGAAAGAAGATTATCTCCAAAGTGAGCAAAGGAATTAGGGAAAACAAACATCCAATCCAAGCTAACCAGGGCCCTATCAAGCCTTCTTCTTATTAGATATGAACCTTGTTGTTTATTGGTCCATGTAAAGAATCTATCGTTAAAGCAAAGATCAGTTAAATGTACATTTTCAAGAAAGGATTCCAATTCCCTACCTAATGCCTGGATCCTCGACCCCCCTCAAATTTTAAATTATTCTTGATGTAGTTGAAATCTCCTGCCACTAACCAAGGGTTTGAAATGACGTTGTTTTCCAACTGTTGCAAATAATCCATATCAAGTTTCTTTAAAATTGGAAAATGGATGCATATATAATAGAAATCGCAAAACTTGTAGTGGAGTGATTAAAAGCACAATATAAATGCAAATGTTGGTCACTCTCCCCTTGCTTCTAAACTGAGACTCTTTTCGTATGGTAAAAACAAAGAATTCTGCCATTATAGTGAGAAGACAGGTTTGTAAGAATATTCCAATTAGCACCCAAAAGTTTGGAAACTTCATAAGATGTGAGGGTCTTATTTTAGTTTCTAATAGACTAACTATACAAGGCCTTTTGTCAAAAACAACATCTTTAATCATGGCCTTTTTGTGAGGGTCATTAAGCCCTCTAAATTACATATAAGCAACAGCAGGGAGGGGAGTCCCCTTTAGCATTGAGTTTGTTCTTCGTTCTTGCAGATCTTTTTCTTGCAGTACTATTGGAATTCAAAGCAGAGGTAGAAGTTTTGCTTTGTTCCTTTTGACTCGCAATTTTACCCTATTGCTATTGAGAGTTTGACTCCACTTTAGGGGTTGTTGCAGATATATATGATAAATTGTGAGATTTTGGATTACAAATGATCTGCACATCCATATTAGAAGGTTCCATTGCTAAAGGGTTCATCAATTTAGGATCATTAGTAGGCTCCAAGTTACAGCTAGCTATTGCATCTGATTGTTTAGCTAAGATCTCTTAAGCATTGATCACTTCAGTATTACCGATAGGTTCACCGACATAGATAGATCTATTACTTTATGATCTTTGTTGGTTAGGTTAGAAACCAAGTTTAGCTTCGCAGTTTCAACAGTAGCGTCTAGCTCAAGCAATTCATCATGCCATATAGATTTTAAAAATTTTCCAGCTGCTCTCTATTGTTTCTTGATAGGAGTAGGTTTCCAAGGGTAAGAGATAGGAATCTCAACTTGCTGCATTTCTCCAAATTCATTAATCTTGAGTATATGAACCATTTCTGACAATTCAGACTTTTTGTTAACTTCTATACAAATTTTTGCATAGCAAATCCTATCCATATTAGTAGTTTGAGTCCACGCAAATTGGTTTGTCTAAGGCACTAGCTAGAAAACTTAGGCCTTTAATTGTCCAAAATTCTAGAGGAATGTTATGAAAATGGACCTAAATGGGGATGGCATCAATGCTACTCCTGTCACAATCCAATCCAGGTTTCCACTTTTGCAAAAACATAAGTTGGCCACCCATATGCCATGGGCCAGATTCCATAATCTTCAATAGATGTTGCTCAGAACAGAATTTGAACAAGATATTACCATCTTCCATAACATGGTTTTCTTTAAGCCTTTTTTATTCCAGCGAGCTTTAGCCCAATCTTTGACCAAAGGGAAGGCTAGGCGTTTGTTCCAAAAATCTAACCAACGATGCAGACCACACAGAAGCTCCAACTTGTAATAGTTCCTTAGGAGGGGTTAAAAGTCCATCTTTTAGAACATTAGAATAATGTTTTAAGCATACCTTTATTATGCCGAGTATTCAGTTTATTTTTCCATGCTCCTTTGGTCTAAAATTTAGGCCTTGAACCCTTTGCTCAACAACTTCTTCAGTCCTAGTTTTGGTTGGCTCCTTGCCTTTGATCAAGGTTGCAAGTACTGCAAAAGCTTCAGAGTCCAGGGGAGGAGGAGCCTCTCCATTCATGTTTAGGTACTAGGCCTTGGCAGGCCTCTATAGTTGCAGAAACCCGATAGGAAGAAGAAGATGAACAATAGTTGGTGCGGTTGGCAAGAATTTTATTTATGAAATTAGAAAGGAGGGAGGGGACAATGGTAATAATGTAGAGAAAGGACAGAGGAAAGGAAATGTAGGGAAAGGTTTGCTCTTAAAATAATGAAAGGAGGTTTTGATACCACTGTTGGGAATCAGTAAAGATCGAATCATAGGCATAAAGGAAAAATAAAATTTTTATAGTTTTCAATTAGATCACAATGATTGAATAACTTGAAAACATAAAATCTTACCTAATTTGAAGTTCTTGTTGAAACATTTTAAAAACCTTTTTAAGATGTCAATCATCAGTTATTCACATGTCCAACCTTTAATAACATCCACAAAGCAATAAAAAGAAACTAAATTCTTTGAGAAGAAATAAGCAATGATTTGAAAATTGGACCAGATCGGTCAGTTCGACCTGGTTAAGTATAAATCAGATTGGTTTTAGGTTTGGTTTTTACTTTTGAACTGTATAAATAAAATTGGCCTATTAAATAATAAATCGGCTGGTTTCTTGTAAACCATGAAGAAATCATGAAAAACGGATGCCTTCATCGCCCCAACCAGTATCCACATAAAGACAACAGAGAACCCAAGATCAGACTCAAAAACCCCACATTCAAGCTCTTACGCATTAAACCTCCATACCTAACACAGAAGAGAAACAAGAAAGAGAGGAACAATTAAGGCAGAATATCGACTGAGGTAATATTTTGGACTGTGTAGTTAGAGAGAGAGAGTTTACAGATAAAACAAAGAGAAGATTGAGAAGAGAGAAGAAGCTAAGGCTTTCGGTGTTTTGTTATTTTAAATTGCATTAATTCACAATATCAACTATCATAGGCGACGTGTCAATTAGCTAAGTGGAGGCTGCATTAATTTACCTTATGACTGTAGCTTAGCCCACTCAACATAACATAAACGTTAAATGTTAATGGTAATAAATAAATAAATTTTTAATAAAAGGTATATAATCATCAATAATTAGTTAACACATAATTAGTCCTTAACTTTTAAAAATATCAATTTTATGTATATTATAAAGAGAAAATATTATACTTGAAATAAATAATTATAAATAAAATGAAGATGTACATTTTAAAATTTATATAATATTAAAAAATTAGTATTTATTAAGAAAAATTCAAAACAAAATATTGGTGTATTTTATATTTCAATAAAATGAATGAGGCATATGCTATAGACAAACCTATTTCAACATTACAACGAGTTCAAGAAAAAAATTCTACCATAGAGTGTGTTGGACCCCAAACTTTTCTTGGAAGTTAGAACTATTATATGTGAAATGTTAGAAGTTAAAAGCTGGAAAATTTAGTTGAAGCATGTTCACTAAGTATGTTTCGATGTTTTGACCATAACTTTTTTTCTAGTTATCAAAATGAGATGATTCTTAATTTGGATTAAACTAGAGAAATAGGGCTACAAATTATTTAATGAAATTGAGTTCTAATTCAGACTTTAAGATTTTCAATTTTTGGATACAATTTGAGCACAAATATTGTTTCAGTATAAGAATAGTTTGGAAATGTTTGGGATATAACTTTCAGATTTTTGAACCAAATTGAATGATTTTGGTGTCACTAGAAAATTAAGACAATGAGGAGCATTTTTCTAGAAGGAAGTATTATCAAATTCCTTCAAATTTTCCATGATCATTAGTTAAGAAGTTAGAAGTATAAGATGTTAGTTATAAAGACATAAGAAGGGTAAGTATGGAAAGACTACTTAAATGAGGGGCAAAATGGGAAAGACAACTAAAATGTTGTCTTAAAAATAGAAAAATAAGAGAGGGATTCGTGAGAATAAGAAAGAAGAAGAAGAAAGCTACGTGAAATAGAGAAAAGAAGAGAGAAAAACGTAGAGAAAGAAGAAGAGGGAGAAAATCATGGAAGAAGATGAAGGAAAGAAGAAGAAGGAAGAAGATTTGTCTAAGGTAAGCTTCATTTTCTTCTTGCTTTGTTAGAGAAGGAGTTAGAAAGAGAAAAATGGGTTTTTGTGTTTGGAATGAATGGAGAAAGAAGATGGTTTAAGGAAACCCATTTGATTTTAGGGTTTCTAAGCTAGGTTTTGGCTTTTCTAACCTAGATGGATTATAGGTAGGTTAGGTTTGAGATTGATTTTTGTTGATTTCATTTGTTGTGATTTTGAAGTTTTAGGGATTTTTATGGAATTGGAATTGAAAGGAAAATTGGGTTGTTTTAGGAAATCAAGAACAACCTACCCAAAAGCCAGAGGAAGGGCACAAATTGAGTTTGGATTTCCAAGAGTTATAAGGTGGGTAATTTATTTATAGTTATTGTGTAATGGGCAACATGCCTTGTGTGTGTGTATGCTTAAATTTCCAAATTGTGAATTGCTATGATGTGGAAAATGCATTATGATGTGTTTTATGTTATGTCATGCATTGAAAGATGTATGACATTTTGATAAGAATTGAATTGTGAGCATGATTATGCTATGCCTTGTATTATGGCATTTTGATTAAATGGAAAGAAGAAAAATCATGAGAATATGAACTTGTGATTGATTGAATTGAGCATGAGATTTGATTGTGATTGGGTGGGAGAGGAACTGTTTCGTAGTCACGTGCACGTCGACATAAAGCCTTCTTCCGGCTGCTCGCTTGTGACCCACGAGCTCCGAAAAGTGGACTCGTTTTGTTCACGGTGTAAACTTCGGTTTTTCAGTTTTGTTCCACGGAACCCTCGAGCTACTTGTGTGTGCATTTGCATTTTGATATGTTAAGTTATGATGACATTATGAGCATTATGCTTCGATGTGAATTACATCCAATATTTTCTATGAGATGATGTATTGAATTATGAGATGTGTATTGGAATTGTGAATGTTGAGATTTCATTGTTGGCCTATATGAATATTCGCATATATTTTTGATTGTGTGGCTCATCTCCAATGGCTATACATATATTAGCCACTGAGCTGTGTAGCTCAACCCATCATTTTCCCTCCTCAGGTGCAGAACAAGAAGATTAGCGATACTTGTAAGACAATTAGACAACTTCGAGATAGTTAGTTTTTGTACTAAGCTAGTTTTAACACTTTGTATAGCTTATTAAGCATGCCAAACATTGAGCATCTATTTGTATTTGTTTTAAGTTTGTGATGTATATATTGATATGTAAATAAATTTTGTTCAATTATTTACTTTGCATAGTAATGAGAATGTGAATCTAAGGATTTCCTTTGTGTATGTTTATGTCATTTTATAAGTTGAGTACGATGGTTGTGGAACTGGAATACATGTATGCATATGCTTCCTTGTTGAGATCGCAAATTGTTGCTTGTTTTTAGAATAACATGTTAGAGATTGGAAAGGTTATATGGGATGAACCATTTGAAGTGAGATTTAAGAGTGTAACGAAAAGTATTTAGTAGTTGAATTGGTACGAAGAGATATTGCATTTTGGAAGCTTTCATAGGTATAGAAATTGTGTTACCGACTTCAGGGGAAAATCTAGATTAATATAGGCTAAATTGGACAAAGTGATCTTCATGAAAGTTGTTTATCCTCTTAGCTTTCCAACGCTATAAGTATGTAAATTTTGGGTATTGTAGTTGAGAGTTATGAGCATTATAAGTTATGATACTGCATAGGAGGTATGAACATGACAGTTATGGAGAATAATGAGAGTTTGTGCATGTTATGAGTCATGTGAATTGAGGTTTGAGAGTTTAATGCACTCAAAATGGTAATTGAATGTTTAAGGGGTGATATTACATTAGAAGAAGTGAACTTGGGAAGATTATGAGAGTATATAATGTTAGAATGGATGTAGGAACCATTAGAGAGGCTTTGGAGGAAGTTTCGGGTGACATATGTCCGTTAGACGGACATTAGGTCCGTTAAATAGACCTTTTTCAGGTGAAAAAGAACCCCCTGCCTCACCAATGTCTGTTAAATGGACATGGATGTCCGTTAAACGGACCTTCTCGGGTGAAAAATGGCTCCCAAGCTAGTCTATGTCCGTTAAACGGACATTCACGGGACAACTATAGTAAATCAAGATTTTGACCCTTTTAAAGGTAGAATCTCGCTTTGAGTTCTCATGAAAGTTTTAGATCTCGACGTCCTCTTTCTAACCGTCCAAAAAAGAAGTCAATTCGACATCTATAGTGAAAGTTATGGCAATTGCGCCAAGACAGGTACAAAATGATTAAGGACATAAACATGTTGGATTCTTTTGGCCATAACTTCATCATCCGACCTCCGAATGAAGTGATTCTTGAAACGATGGATTCCTAACACATTTTTCTACCTTTATAAAATTTTTTATAGCTTTTAGTGTTAAATTTAAAAATATTGATGGAAAGAAAATGAGGGATGGGTTGGAAGAGCATAACTAGGTTATAAACATACTTTGGGTTTTTTAACCATATCTTGATCTATAGAGCTTCGATTAAGATGGTTCTTGCTTCAAAACAAACTAGAGTCTTATAACCTCAATTTCTTTGAAGAAGTCAAATTGAAATTCAAGTTTAAAGTTTCCCAAAATTTGTTTTGAATCAAGAGAAATGAGTTTGATTATGGTGATTGATTTGTATAGGCATGCCATTGAACAAATTGTGTGGAAAATTTTAGGATGTTATGAGAATGAAAATGAACTGATGATGGCTAACGATGAAATAACCCTACAGGGTAATATGTTCACGCTTTTTGACTCCAGATCAGATAGTTGAGCTCCGATTGTTGGGCTTCGAAAGCGGCACCCAACATCTATGGAAGCACAAACCTCGCAGAGGCAGAAGGCTGGTTGGAGAGAATTGAACGGGCGTTCG
The DNA here is from genome assembly GCA_024520955.1 of Erythroxylum bequaertii. Taxonomy (NCBI): domain Eukaryota; kingdom Viridiplantae; phylum Streptophyta; class Magnoliopsida; order Malpighiales; family Erythroxylaceae; genus Erythroxylum; species Erythroxylum bequaertii. Next base: position 1,767 of record JANIJF010051892.1, on the reverse strand, counting down.
ATCAAAAGGACAGTGAGTTCAATGAAAGATCTGATTATATAGTCTCACTACTACAAGGTCCAATATATCAGTGGTGGAAGACTATTCCTGGTAGTTTTGCCCGATCATATAGACTGAACTAGGAAGACTTTCAGAAAGTTTTCAAGGAGAACTATATGCCAAAAATCTACCTAGATCGAAAAATGAAGGAGTTCCTCGATCTGAAACAGGGGAACTCCACAGTAGCTGAGAAAGAAGTGCGGTTTAATGAGTTGATGGGGTGTGATACAACCTTGATCTCGATGAAGGAAGACAAGCGTAGATGGTTCAAGGATGGGTTGAGTATGGAATCAGAACGAGGTTGGCCACTACCAATTTGAGTAGTTTTGTTAAACTCAACACTGCTTCGATTAGAATTGAGCAGTTGCTAAAGGATGGACATGCAGAGTATAGATAGGAGCCCAGAGTGAAGAGATCTGGAGAATTTCAAGTTGAATATAGTAGAAGATTTAGTAAACACCAAAGCAGACCGCCACGATTACAACAGAGATCGGGACAGTCACGGTTTAAGCCGAGAGGTGGCTTTGGCTATTCTGGCAATGGTCAGTTGTCTGGAGGGCAGACATATAGCAGGCAACCATCACAGATGCCCAGTTGTGAACACTGTGGAAAGAAGTATGGTGGGGAATGTTAGAGGTTAACAGGAGCTTATTTACGTTGTGGCTCTTATGAGCATCAGCTTAGAGATTGTCCTACAATTTCTGGAACCCAGTCTAGAGTTAGAGGGGGCTCAGTGACTGAGACGACTGTCCAGCAAAGTAGAGCCAGTGGAATGGGACTAAGAGGCAGAGGTAAAGGTAGAACTAGTTCCACAGGTCCTAGTGTTAAGACTGAAGTGCGAAGTAATTAGCCACAGTCTCATACTAGAATTTTTGTTAGCACCAGACAAGAGGCTCAAGACTTCCCAAATGTCATCACAGGTGTGTCTTTCAATTTGAGGCATTTGCATTATTATACCCTGGATCTACGCATTCATTCATCACCTCGCATCTGGCATCTGGACCGCATTATAAGAGAGAGATACTGAAATTTGGTTTAGTAATGAGTACTTCAGTAGGTAGTAGTATAGTGATTGGGGAGATATCTAAGGAGTGTATTATACGAATTGATCACTCGGAGTTAGAGGCTGACCTAGTAGTACTACAATTGAAGGGGATAGATATTATTCTAGGCATGGATTGGCTCACTACTCATAGGGTCGTGATGAACTGCTATACTAAGGAGGCGATCATTGAATCCCCTAGTTAACCGAGAGCAGTGTTTCGAGGTATTAGTCATGCAGGTTGATTTCTTCGATGAATGCCTTGAAGTTGATAAGAAGTGGATGTCAGGCTTATTTAGCCTACATGACTGATACTTGTACTAGGAAGACAGTTTAGGATATTCCAGTTGTTAGGGATTTTTCGAACGTGTTTCCTAGTGAGTTACCGAGGTACCCCTAAAAAGAGAGGCGGAGCTTATGATTGACATTATTCCAATTACTGCTCCTATATCAATTCCTCCATATAGGATGACACTTGTCTAACTGAAGGAGATCAAGGCCCAGTTGCAAGAGTTGTTGGTTTAGGGTTTCATTAAACCCAGTATGTTACCTTAGTGACCTACAGTGTTGTTTGTGAAGAAGAATGATGGGACATTAAGGCTATGTATTGATTACAGGTAGTTAAATTAGGTGACAATGAAGAATAAATATCCTTTTCCGAGGATAGATGATTTATTTGATCAGTT
>JANIJF010051526.1:0-14368 GCA_024520955.1 Erythroxylum bequaertii | reverse complement strand
AATTCACAACAATTTTACTAACAAATTGCAATTCATATGAGCTCAATATAGGGAACCGATTTAAGCGCAAAAAGTATTAATTAGGAGTCAAAAAGTTCATTAACACTTATAAAAATGCAGCCAATTTATAAGATAAACTTGGCTCAATCAAGCATCTTCTAAAAATGATAGGTAATAATGAATCTAGTTAACAAGCTCTAAACATGAGGATGAAGTAGACTTTCACTAAAGCTGTTGAGTTGTGATTTTAAAAAATAATTAAGTGTAATGGAAATTGCATCCTACACTTAAATATTTCATATTACAACCCTACTTTTCTAAGCTTTAGGAGACTTATGTGCTCATCATTAGGATTTTTCAACTTTATCTCCTCAATGATGTAAAATTTTTGTCATTGAATTAACGTTAACCCTCTTTAACTTATTCGACTTCAACCTTGGTTCAAAATTATCATCAAAATCACCAAGAAAAGAGATTGAAGAAGAATTAAAGTCATATAACCTTACTAGATCTAACTGAGCCAAGTTCATATGATATACTTAAAAAGGTTTATTCAAAAATTATCACAATTATACCCAAATTCTTTTGAGATAGGTTCATAATGAAACATTGACTTTCTATTAGTCATGTGAAAAGTAATTCCTAAGTCGAATAGCTATACATCATAAATTAACTTCTTACCTTCAATTGCTGACGTTGTTTTACAATACAAAACATTGTCATCATATGAAGTACTTGTAACATTTCTTTAAGGCTATGCATCATAAATTAACTTCTTACCTTCAATTGTTGTTGTTGTTTTACAATACAAAACATTGTCATCATATGAAGTACTTGTAACATTTCTTTAAGGATAAAAAATTTTAGCTTAAATTCTGACAATCCTTTTTTAATAACCTTTTCTTGTTACCTTTATAATATTTTAAATTTTCTTTTTTATTTTAATCTACCGTTATTTTTGGCTCCCACTTGAACCAAGTTTTGCTAATGTTTCTCTTACCATTGTTAAGGCCTTAACTTGCAAACCAAACTATTTATCTTCTTTATTCTTGTACTAACCTTTTTCCTTCGTATTTGTAACTGCAACATCATTGATGATTATTAATTAAGTTAATACTGTATTGGCCTTATGAATTTTGTAAACTTTAAAATAGAAGTTCAGTATATCTATATGACTATTTTATAACTAGGAATTGAGAAAATATAATAGTTAAATTATTAATGTGTTCAGACACTTAAATAGATTTTGGCATCTAAAAATTATAAAGTTTCCTTGACAAAAATTTATTTTGAAGTGATTTGATTTCATATAATTTTATGAGATGATTTTCATATATTTTTACTATTTTTTATCAACTAAAATTAGACAAAAATTCTTAATAATATTTACATTCGTTTCATTTCACTCTGACACTACTGCTTATGCCTTTTTGAGGAATAAGTTATGAAATGCTATTAATAATCAAACAATATTCATAATAGTAAGAGGTGGTATATCAAACCACTCTCCTAAGCCTGACTCGGAATGAGCACCTATAAGCAAAACCACAAGATACGGATTGTAACTCACTAATGAGAGAGATACAATCTTGAATAAGAAGACCAAACGCCGAAACATCCGTAGATGAAGAATCCTCAATAGCTTGAACCACTAACTTTGCATCTGATTCTACAACCACATTTCTCCATTGAAGCTTTTTTATCCAGCTCAGCACCTCTCGAATCGCTATTGCCTCTGTTACCTTACTTGAAAAGAAACTAACCATACGCCAACCTTTAGCAGCAATAAAACCTCCATCCGCTCCACGAACCACTGCCCCAATACCCACATATCTAGTACTCATTCCTGTTGAGGCATCTACATTGCTTTTCAATTAGCCAGCAGGTGGTGGCTTCCATTGATGAAATACCTGAGAACTAGCAGCCGATACGAGCCGAATATTAGCAGTAGACCATTCATCAAAATATTTTCTAGCCATATGAATTACAGGCCACGCATTACACCTCTTTCCCTACCATACCACTTGATTTCAAAAAGTCCAAATAGCCCATAGCAACATTAACACAGCACTGGCTTGTACATCAGACATTACTAACCAAACTTGTCCACACTAGTCCATAAATGAATCAACAGGAAACAAAGTAGTAGAAAATCCAGCAAGTCTTCATATATCAATAACAAATAGACACTTCACCAACATATGCATTACCGTTTCATTGAAACCACAATAGAAAGGACAGGAGTCGATTACCTGGACTCTTCGTTGCACAACGACAGAATGGCAAGGAAGAACACCAAATAGAGCTCGCCAAATAACGTTTTGAACTTTCGACGGCGCATGCAATTTCCAAAGCTTTTTTCAGACTGCTGCCTCCATTTGATTGTGTGTTATAAATCAACCCACAGCAAAAGCATAAGCCATTTTTACTGAATATTCACCTTGTTGTTCAAATCTCCAATATAGCCGATCAGGGGCTACTCTCAACAATAAAGGAATGGACAGTATTTGTTGTTGCTCATCTTCACTAAAAAGCTCACGTAATTTACCTCTATCCCATTTTTGGATTAAATCTGACACCAAGTAAGAAGAATAATTCGATGGCCGAGTAGAAGCAATTCTTATATTATCACTGTTAGGCAACCAAGGAGTATCCCAAATAACAATACTATTACCACATCCCACTCTCCAATACACACCCTCTTGAAGAGGAGCTCGTGATTCCCAAATACGCTGCCATATATAGCTTGGATTCGATCCCAAAGAAGAAGAAAGAAACGAAGTTGTTGGGAAGTATCTCGCTTTTAAAACATGGGCAACCAAAGAACTTGGATTGGTAAGAATTTTCCAACCTTGTTTCCCTAACAGAGCTAGATTGAACTCTCTTAAGTGCTTGAAGCCAAGCCCTCCAACTTCTTTAACTCTAGCAATCTTATCCCAAGCCATCGACTTTATTCTTTTCTCATGATTAATCATTACCCCACTAAAAACCCGACATCACCCTCTCAATTTCTTGGCATAATGTTTTAGGGAGTAAGAACAACCCCATAACATAATTCGGGATAGCTTGCACCACTATTTTCAATAGAACCGATTTACCGGCCCTAGAAAGAGGTCTTCTTTTCCATGAATTCAATCGTTGCCAAACTCTATCTTAAATATATGCAAAAAATGCTTTCTTATTACTCCCCATATGAGACGGAATACCTAAATACGTGCCAAGAGTATCCTTTTCTTCAACTTCCAATACACTACAAACGGCATCTCGAGTTCATCTAGGCATATTCTTCGAAAAAGAAACTGAGGACTTGTTGAAATTTATTTTTTTTCCTAAAGCCGATTCATAAGTATTAAGAATCTGCTTCAAAACCCCAGTTTCCATAGTGCTAGCCTTAAAGAACACTAGACTATCATCTGCATAGAACAAATGCGAGATAGCTGGACCACCTCTAGAAAGCTTACCAGCATGCAACTGACCATTCTGAACACCCACTTGAATTAATTTCGATAGACCCTTGGCATATAAAATAAATAAATAAGGGGACAAGGGGTCACCTTGTCGAAGTCCACAGGTCGGGAAGATTGGGCCAAGTGTAGAACCATTTTGCAAAACCCAGTACTGAACAGTGGAGATATATTAAAAAATAAGTTGTACCTACCAACGATCAAACCCAATAGCAGTCAAAACATCCTGAACAAATTTCCATTCCATCCGATCATACGCCTTGCTAATGTCCATCTCGAGAGCAGCAGAATAATCAGAACACCTGCTGCGTCGATGAAAAGTGGCATCATCTCATAAGCAAGGATACAATTATCTTGTATTAATCTCCCTGGAACAAAAGTGCTCTGGCTTTCAGAGATAATCAATGGTAAAATATGCTGAAGCCGATTAGCAATCATCTTCATAATAATCTTCATTACCACATTACAAAGCGCAATAGGTTTGAATTCTGCCATCAATTTTGGAGAATTTACTCTAGGGACTAGCACAATAACATTATCATTTAGGCTTGCAGGAATAAGTCTCTCATGTAAAATAGAGATACAAAAATCAGCAACATCTCTCCCAATCAAGTTCCAATAAGCTTGAAAGAAACCCGAGTTAAAGCCATCCATACCTAGAGATTTATCCGGCTTCATTGAAAAGACCGTCGAACGAACATCTTCTAACGAATATTCAGCCATCAACAACTCATTATGTTCTGTAGATACCACCAAGTCAAGTAGATTCACCATTGGAGTCGTCTCACAATGCTGGGAAAAAACTGAGTGAAATAATCATGCATGAGACGATCCAGACCAGAATCCCATTTAAACCAATTGCCGTAGTCATCCCGCAGCCTCTCAATTTTATTGTTATTCCTACGAGCAGTAACAACATGATGAAAGAACCGAGTATTGCGATCACCACCCTGAAGCCAATATTCTTTAGCATGCTGCTTCCAGAAGGTCTCTCTAGCTTCTAACAATTCATGGTACCTCATCCTAGCTGGAATAAACTGCGGCACATCTGAAGAGACTCTCCCCCTTAATTCCTTCATGAGTCGCTTATAAGACCCGATTTCAACTTTATGGAGATCCTTTAGCTCTTGACCCTACCAAAATAATGCCTCCCTATATTTACCCAATTTGTCCATCAAATTACAGTTACCATTCACTACCCAACAATCAACAGTCAATTCACGGCAGCCTGATTCTTAAATCCAAGAGTTCTCAAATTTAAATGGTGGCTTATAGTCTCTACACACGAAACAATGATATTCCAGAAAGATAGGATAGTGATCTGAGGATGTAACATCTAATACCTCAGCTTTACCATAACTAAATAGTTGAAGCCATAGATCAGTCACCAATATTCTGTCAAGCTTCTCCTATTTTAGATTACCACTATGATGATTATGTTCCTAAGTAAAAAGATGTCCAGCCATAGGAAAATCAGACAAACCCAATTCAAGAATGGCTTGTCGAAATCCATTAATGATATTAATAGGTTGAGGACGTCCACCTCTTTTCTCCCAACTAGAAAGAAGGTCATTAAAATTGCCTAGGCAAACCCAAGGCAAAACGGAATGGGCAGCAAGAATTAGCTCTATGAGAATGATCAGGCTCTCCATAGAAACCGGTAATTCTCCATTTACCAAGTAAATCAACCTCAACTTCAACATCAATGTGACGAACAGAAGAGCTAATAAGAGTAACTTCATTCACACCCTTCCAAAGTAAAGCCAAACCCTCACTACGACCAATGCAATCAACAGAAAAGAAACCATCGTAACCCAACAAAAGTTTTATTTCTTCAAGCTTATTACGACAACATAAAGTTTCAATTAAAAATACAAATTGTGGCTTTTTGTCTCTAATTAATTCCTTCAAGACACGTACTGCTCGTGGGTTGCCAATCCCACGACAGTTCCAGCTAAGAGTACTTATTTCTGTCGGCGGGCCTGGAAACCATGGCCGGCCATTGGTGGGTTCTTCAGAATCGAAGTGTTAACAAAGCCTGAAGAGATGTTATTAGTAACCTGATCGACACCGCTATTAGGCCCATCATTCAAAGGCCTTCTTCTCTTGGAATCTGTAAAAGTAATACCATCACTAGAGTTACCATCAGATTTTTCCCCTTTTATAGTATCCCCTAAATCACGGTCACTCAAATTTTGATTCACAGCAGAATTAACGTCCCTGTGAAACAAGGTATTAGCCACATTAGTTCTATGATTTTTGCCCCTTCCAAAACAAGCACGGTCAGCGCCGCCACCAGCTGGAACGGCAGGGCCCTCCACCAACCAATGAGAACTTATCGTGGATTGATTCCGATGGGAAGCTCGGATTTCAGGACCAAACCAACGAACCACCTGCTTAACATGACTTTCAAGAAGACACCTACAAAACTTCTCTGTATGATCCAGCATCCCACATATGAAACAAACATTAGGGAGCTTTTCCCAGACGAATGAGACAGTGAACCAATTGCCCTTCTCATGACGAAGCTTCTTAATGCCAACAATGGGAGTTCGAACATCCTTCTTTATACGAATTCGCATATAGGAATTCCATAAGCGATGAAAATTATTTGGATCAGAAGAAACAAACTCTCCCAAGAAGTTACCGAGTCTCTCAAGAACAGCCTCAAACCTAAAGCCAGAAACCAATCCATGTATCTGAACCCATATCAACACATGATATAAAGGAACGTCAACTGGCCGTTGATTCTCTCCCACCCGATTCAGCAGAAGCAGATTGTTCGAAAAAGTACAGGGAGACATGTCTAAAGCACGCTCAACATCAACATTATGGTAAAACCGAAACAGATATAGACCTTCAGCCTCCTCAGTAATAGTAACTCCCATGAATGGTTGCCAAAAGGAAGCCAAAGTTTGTTTCATGGCTTGAAAATCGATTACTTTTTTTGTTATAAATCGACCAACCAAGCAGAAAGAATAATCAATTTGTTGGGAAGCCACCACTTCACTTGTAAAGACCAAACCCTCATCTTCGTCCCCCTCAATAGATAAGTTAATCATCTCGACAGAAGCAGCATCGTCCTCCGCCATTAGAAAAGAATTGTGAAATCATGATCAGAACGATTAGAAATAGGCTTGCATAGAGCAAAGACAAAAGCTCTCATATAGAGAGAAAGAACCGCCGTCCGCAAAGCACAGTGAATGGGTTTGGGCAGGAACTTAATCCTTTCAAGCCCTGGGATAACTATTAATGTATGTATGAATACACTAAACACATGAATCATAAATTTATACCTTATTGTGTAGCATAATATTTTTCCTGTTGTTTCCCTCTAATTGCTTCTGAAATTAATTATCATAATAATTGTAGTTGTACACAGGGTCGACGACTTCTAATGACATCCACGCAAATATATTGAGGGAATTCTATAAGTAGTATAGAAATAGTAAACAAGAGTATTAACTCCTTTAGATCCTAAGCTTATTTATAATAAGGTCCAAAACTTTTAATAATTAAATTTTATTTTGACTAAACTTTAATTAGAATTATAATTAATTTTAATAAGATATCAATTAGGCTCAAATAGGATCCAATATCTCATATTGGTCCTTATTTATTAAATATCTTATATTTAATCCTAAATCTCAAACTTTACAATCAAGGTTAACTTGATTAAAATACTTTTTTCTCTCTTTAATCATTCTTTGTGCGTGACCTATTAAATTCATACATATATTAGCATTAGATATAAATTATAACACTAAATTATATTTATAATTATATAAATTAAAATTATATAATTTATTTTTACTTTTTTAATTAAATAATTTATATTAATATATCAAGATTAACATCTAGCAATGCATCATGACCACTAAAACATTAGAAATATCAAAGTAGTTTTGACTAAATTTTCTAAACATTATTTTTTTTGTATAATTCAATATTTCATTATACAATATTCTGACTGGACATAAAATATAGAATTAATAGCTACTCTATTTGAATTCAATCATATTAGTTATCCACCATTAGTAATTGATTCTATTAATAACATTTGAAAAGTATTCTAAATGTGTCATTTTACTGGTAAAGATTTCTTAAATCAATACTAATCAGGAACAATAAAACATTCTTCCTATTTACTTTAGGGTGATGAACTGCATATTGATCATTAAACTACTTTCACGTATTTCATGCTATATCCAATAACTACTGATTAAGCTACGCTTGACTAGAATATGTCATAGGTAGTATCAAAACATAATAATCCATATATGAGATACTTTGGAGATCTTTTGTTAAATGATTACTTATATAATTATCACAATAAGAATTTCTATCTACATATAAGTAATATTCCAAACGAAACCTTCATATTAGGGGACTTTATTAAACTGGTTCTTTAAAAAGCACCCATATATATTTTAAATATCTCTATACTTTAATCTGTGAGATTGACAACTTTCTTTATAAAACAAAAACATAATACATACTAGTCTTTTTACGCTCTACTGATATCTAGTCTTAATATAAATGATCAGAAACAATTTTAGGGATAATATATAAATACAATATGAAGCTTACGATTATGATCTCATAATAATTTTATTTCTAATATACATTTATCTCATGAACTTTATTATATATATTTGAATATGAATAAAATAAAGAATCATCTAAATAATTATATCACTAAGACTAGAACCAGTTGCTTAGCTGTAGGACATAAACCAATAATTTGATACTCAATTCATATAACCACTTTAGTGCATAGATATGATTGATGAGTAATGAAGTGATATAGAGAATTTAGTAAAAATTCTTACCATTCTCCCTCTTTTTCTAGAGTTTCCCTATCCTCGAATTGAGGAAATTAATGTAGCCATTATTATCAATATTAGTGCTTTCATTGACTATACCTGCCAAACCAAATCAACATTTAGTATACCCTTTTCACTATTTTATCTAAGAATCTTAAGGCATTGCAGATGCATTTTGATTAATTTCAAGATACCTTTTAAGAAAAAATGGATCAATGCCATGAAGCTTTATCAGCTATTATGGCCGATCTTTATTCCAAAATCATTTCTCAACCACCTCCCTTTCAAGTATAACTAGTTTTTTGTCTACCTTTGACTAGAATATATTATAAGTAGCATCAAAATATAACAATTCATATATAAGATACTTTAGAGATCTCAAGTCAAGGGATCATTTATGCAATTATCATAATAAGAATTTCTATAAACATATAAGTGATGTTCCAGATGAAGTTTTCATATTAGAGGAGTTCAGTGAACATGTTCTCTAATAAGCACTCATATATTTGTTTAAGTATCTCTATATTTTAGTTTATGAGATTTACAATTTCTTTTATGAAATAAAAACATAACATGTACCAGTCTTTTTGCACTCTATCAATGTCTTGTTTTAATATAATAATAATCAGGAACAATTTATAAATAATGTGTAAACACAATATGAATCTCGTAATTGTGATTTGCAATATACATTTATCCTATGTACTTTATCATATATATCTAAATATTTATAAAATAAAGAAACCTCTAAATAATTATATCACTAAATTTACAACTAACTAATTAGTTATAGAGCATAAATCAATAATTTGATCCTTAATTCATATAACCACCTGAGTGTAAATATGATTGATGAATAATGAAATAATATATAATTTAGTAAAATTTCTAACCATTCTCCACCCCCCCCCCTTTTTTTTATATAGAAATTCTCCTATTGTCGAAGTAGGAAATTTGATTTAGCTATTATTAACAATATTGGTGCTCTCATTGACTATGCCTCCCAAACTAGATCAGGACATTTAGGATACCCTTTTTGCTATTTTATATGAGAAGCTTAGTGCATTTCATATATATTTTGATTAATGTCAGGATACCTGGAAAAATGAATCAACGCTATGAATCTTTATTAGCTATGATGGTGGATCTTTAATCTAAATTCGTTGCTCAAATGTCTCACTCTTAGTTACAATGGCTAAATTGATTTAGTAGATGCTTCAAAAGGAATAAACCAACCTAGCACTAATGCTTACTCTTCATAAGTTCTCTTAGTCTGTTAAAAGGATGGTTCCTGAAGGCTTTATATTGATTACATGGCACTTAATATAGTTATGATTCGAAACAACTTTCCTACACTTTTGATGGAGGAACTATTGGATGATTTATATAGCACCATCATATTTCAAAATTAATTTAAGATCTACGATATTACGAAATTAGATTTATTAAAGAGGTTTACCATAAGACTATATTCAACACAATTTATAGGTATTTGGAGTTTCTTGGCTCCCTTCGATCTTACTAATGTACCCTCCGTATTTCAAGCGGTTATGAACAATTTAGTTGCTGACCTTTTACATCAGCTTGTTCTTTTCTTTATTGATAGATTGATTTTTAGTTCTTCATATTAAGAACATTTATCTCATCTTAAGTTGGTGATAAAATGCATGGCTACCCATCAATTTATGGCTAAACTTTATGTCAATTTGTTTGGACATATTATATCGACCTAAAGCCTACATATGGGATCTTGCTAAAATTTAGGTCATTATTAACTAGGTTGATTATTACTTTACGTGATTTCCTTGGCCTTATAGGCTATTATAGAAGATTCATCAAACAATGTGCTCCTTAGGTTAGTCCTTTAGCATATCTTTTAAAAACTAATGCGCTTATTTGGGATTCTTCAGCTAATGTTGCCTTTCAATCTCTCAAGAAAAAAATGTAGAATATAACTTCATTACAGTTATTGCCTTACCTAAATGTGATCTTCCCTTTTGTTGAGTATCCAACCTTGTTTTGAGATGTTAGACGGTGTAGCAGATAAGATTATAGTAGATAGACATCAACTCTAAAAGACAAAGATCATGTGGGAGGATCATTTAAATATAGTGAATATCCTTGTGGATAGGGATGTATCATTCCTAGTTAAATATAATATGTTATATTATTAGTATTGATGTAGCTAAATCCTATCAGATGGAGTCCTATTTAGATAGGGATATTATCTTATTGGATAATGTGATGTAAAAAGTGAGGAAAAAAATAAAGAGAGGGCAAAGAGGGTTAGATTCTCATCCTTGTTTGATTGTTTTTAGGGTTAGTTTAAGGGTTTGCTGATTGTGATATCAACTTTGGTTTCAATCCTAAAACTTTGTGAGATAACTTGTTGTTTAGGGGTGAGAGATCAACTTTTTATGTAAATCCTTATTGAGTTTAGATGATTTATTTATCGATTTGCCCCATGGTTTTTTCCCTTTAAATTGGAGGGTTTTCCACATTAAATCTTGGAATTTATTTCATCGTATAGTTTCTTATTCTCGTACATTGTTTTGCTGCTACAATGTTATTTCTTGTCGTTGATATTCAGTTTACCTTTTTAGAGAGTTGTGTTATTTTTCTCCTAATAAGCGGTATCGAGCCATTATAATGGAAGGTGGAAGCAACTCTATGGTCAAGTTAACGTCATCAAATTACTCGATATGGAGGCCCATGATGGAAGGCCTTTTGAATTGCAGTGATCTCTTTGATCCTATTGATGTGGACAGAGGTGTGAAGGATGTTGTTCCTTCAAAACCTAAAAAGATGTCAGCCAAAGAATGGGAAAAGATGAAGCGAAATTTTTTTTTGCATTATAAGACAATGGATTGATATCAACATATTCAACTATGAGTCTTAAAAAAATTCCTTTTGAGCTATAGAAGAAGCTAGAAGGTTTAGACAAAAGGAAGATTTCTCATAACAAGGCCTCTCTAATTAAGAGGCTTATGTACTTGAAGTTAAAGCTAGAAATCAGTGTCAGAGCATCTAAGTGATTTCCAGGACATAATCAATAAGCTAACTATAATGAAGATCATTCTTGATGATGAGCTTCAAGCTCTATTCTTGTTGAGTTCATTACTGGATAGCTAGGAAACACTAGTGGTGACTGATAAGTGTGAATTGCATCATATTTTAGGGTTTAGTTTGATACGTTTTTAATTGTTAACTTAATTGTTTAACCTTTGTTTAGGTTAGTGTTAGTTTGTTAATTAATTTTGTTTAAGTGTTTTTTATGGGTTAGTACAAGTTTATGAGCTTAATTATTATGTCTTTGAGGTACCTTGATGTATTTGTTAGTATTTCAGGCCAATATCTAAGAATGAAGAAGTTTTGGAGACATTCAGGCCGAAACAACGCCCCAACTTTGAGAGATCGAGAAAGAAAAGAAGGAAGAGAGAAGAGGAAGACGACGTAGACTTGACGTGCTTCCCGGAATAAGAAGCTTTCCGAAGTTGCGGCCTCTCATCGCCCATTCGAGTTCTATTTCCTATGTATTTCATTTTTATTTGATTGTAGAATTGGGATATATAGTTTGAAGATAGAATCGAATTGTTGACTGATGTTCTATACTCACCTTTGGAATCTTATTTTTGATTTAATGAAATCTGATTGTTTTATGTGTTTATTGAATTAATTGTGTTTTAATTCTGCACTTCATATCTCGAAAAAAAACTGAGAGGGTGAATCGAGAAAGAACGATTAAATTGGGCTAACGAGAGTTAGGTAATTTAATAGATTCAGAATTAAATCAGGTTGTTAAAACTTACGTAGAGAGATCACGTATAGGTTTCCAATTATTTATTAAAGAACTTAAAAACTGATTAGGTTTTGGATAGGTTGTTAATTGAGAGATTACAACTTCCCACAATCTAATTAAGGTTTGTGCTTTAGGTTTCAATTATAACTTGAGAGAGAATAATTGACCCTAGGATCATTTTAACCATTAATTCGATAAATCGTAATGGGTTAGGTTAGCATTAAGGATAAATAATTTCCCTTTCTCTCTTTTGGTTAATTCACTAGGTTGAATTCTAGGGTGTGCTATCATTGTTCAGTAAATCAATTAATTTTCATTAATGGTTATCCACGTTTAATATGAAATTGTTAACCGTTGTTTGTTGATTGTTTTCATTAAGTGTTAATTTTCAATTGGTGTTTTTTTACTTAATTTTAGTTTGTTTGATTTATTTAGTTCTCGTGTTTAAATTCATTATTTGCTTAATTTCTGTTTAATATTTTCCAACCTTAGACTTTAAGATTAGATTAACCCTCATCGACACCTTAGGTACTACACGAACGACCTATACACTTGTGGAATATCGAGATTAAATATTAAAACTTACATATATCGAAAACCGCGATCAGTGACGATTAGCAACTCAACTCATGAAGGTGTGCTCTCCTTGGATGTAATCAATAAGAGTATGTTTAATGAAGAAATTAGAAGAAAAGAGATTGAAGTTGACAACGTGCAGGCTTTTGTGACAGAAAGCAGGGGGAGGAACAAGAGTAGGGGTCCCAATGGTCGTGGCAAATCTAAACATAGTTCAAAGTTTAAAGGTGATAAAAACGTAAAAATGTGCTACTATTGCGATAAATCAAGACGCATTAAAAAGTTCTTCTATAAGTGAAAGAGGGATAAAAAAAGGAAGCTCATTAAGATGAGGACGATTATGATGATAAGAGTACAGTTTCAACTGTTTTAAGTATGGATGATAAGGTGACACTAGTTTATGCAACTAATAAATGCTTCCATATCAACAATGTTTGTTCATAATGGCTGATTGACACAAGAGCATCTTATCATTGTGCTATAAAGAAAGAGTACTTCTTAAGCTATAAGAGAGGAGATTTTGGGAGCGTGAAGATGGGAAATCAAAGCTCTATCAAGATAGTCAGTATGGGTGATATCCGGGTTCAGACAAACGTTGGATGCTTACTGACCTTGAGAGATTTATGACACATCCATGATCTAAGGTTGAATATGCTATCAGTGAATATGTTAGATTAAGAAGGATTTAAGCACATTTTTGGGGATAGGAAGTAGAAATTGTCCAAAGGCGCAATGACGATAGCCTGAGGAGAGTTTTGTTACTCACTGTATAAGACACACTTAAAGGTGTATAGTAGTGGAGAACTATGCATAGCTAAAGAGGAATCTTCACTGAATCTGTGGCATCGACAATTGGGTCAGATGAGTGAGAAGGGATTAAATCTGCTGGCCAGAAAATCCCTTATCCCAGTTAAGAACTCACAACTGCTTAATCCTTGCAATCATTGTTTGATTGGAAAGTATTATAAAGTCTCTTTTAAGAGAAGATCCGTAAGGAAGTCGTAGTTATTGGAGTTGATGTATTCAGATATCTGTGGTCATATTGAGGATAATGAGCAGGGAGGGCAATGAGATACAACAGATGATTAAACACAATCTCGAAGGTCGACAAGGGAGAAAAGACTTTCTAGAAGGTATCTAAGTTTTAGGTAATTGTTATTTACTGTTGAGGGGGAGCCTAAGGATGTGTAAGAGGTTGCATTTTGTGAAAAAAATTAGATATCATTGGTTAAGGTTCGTTATAGAAGAACAATAATTAATGTTGAAGAAGATTCATATGGATTTGAATGTTGCTGATATACTAACTAAAGTGGTTTCCAGAAACAAGTATGAGATTTGTAGTAAGTTTGCCAAGATGAATCTTAAGTAGATGATGGAGAATTACGTGTCTTCCTATAGTTGGGCTAGAGGGTGAGATTGTTGAGTATCCAACCCTATTTTGAGAACTTAGATGATATGGCAGATAAGATTACAGTAGATAGCCATCAAATTTAAAAGATAAAGATCATGTGGGAGGATCATTTAGAGATAGTGAAGATCTTCATAGATAGGGATGTATCATTCCTAGTTAAATATAATCTCTTATCTTGTTAGTAGTGATATAGATAAATGCTATCAGATAGACTCCTATTTAGATAGGGATGTTATCTCAGTGGATAAGGTCATGTAATCTAATTAGGATAAGATGTGATCTAGTTAGTTCA
>JANIJF010050959.1:0-22889 GCA_024520955.1 Erythroxylum bequaertii | reverse complement strand
TAACGATCCATCTGATGTTTCAAAACCTGGAATATGGGGTTGAATTATCAGACAGTTCAACTATAGTATATACCTTTCCAACATCTACTTGTGAGTTGAAGATTGAGATTCTCTTGTATCTTCAGCCATGTGGTTAATTTATTTAAATCTCTTCATATTGGGACATGGTTCTGTTGTTACACGAAGAAAAACCTTGGACCTGATGATGGAAAACGAAACTGTTTCGCAAGTGCCCTGTTCCAACTTATGACACATTGCACGATTTTCGTTTTTCTCAAACTAATAATCTTTTCCAGGTGCCTATCCCGATATGTATTGTTTACCAGTAATTTTCAATTCCAGGGACTTTGCTTATGACTCCAGAGCGGAGAAGAGCTGTTTGGGCTATTTATGGTATGTTTATTTCAGGATTCATTGAATCATTAATCATGTGCAGATTCCTTCTTTTCTTCTTTAATTTCCCTGGATTACCGTAACTGGTGCAAACCATGAAACGTAAAACTATTAATTATATCCTACCTTTGATAGTTCTCATTCATTCTGATATGTTGCTTTTTGCTTGTGACTTGACGCTTGAGCCACATTTTTGCAAGACAAGTTTGGCCTTTCGAATTGTTAGTTCTTGGGCTTCACGATTGCTGACTCTTATGATTTTGTCCCAAAGTATGGTGCAGGAGGACTGATGAGCTTGTAGATGGTCCCAATGCATCTCATATGACTCCTAAAGCCCTTGATAGGTGGGATAAGAGGTTGAATGACCTTTTTGAAGGTCGCCCGTATGATATGTATGATGCTGCTCTATCAGATACAGTCTCAAAGTACCCCGTTGATATACAGGTAAAACAATAACTATAGATTCTACCAGATTTTTTGTGTTTGAGCTAACTAGGTTTTCTTAATATTGTCTACTGAGAAGCCCTTCAAGGACATGATAGAAGGAATGAGAATGGACTTGAAGAAATCAAGATATAATAACTTTGATGAGCTTTACCTCTACTGTTATTATGTTGCCGGGACAGTGGGGCTGATGAGTGTTCCTGTAATGGGGATATCACCCGAATCTAAGGATACAACAGAGAGTGTTTACAATGCTGCATTAGCCCTTGGAATAGCTAACCAACTCACCAACATACTCCGAGACGTTGGCGAAGAGTAAGCTTCTTGCCCAAACACTAGTTTCTTCAGAGATAATATGTGCCAGCGTCTGGTATATTTGAACATTTCTCTTGGTAATAAGTAGTTGAATTTACAAGTATCAGATTGGTGAAAGCTTAAGGAACTAATCAAATGTGTGTATTTGAGTTCATTAAACGGTGGGAGGATGAATACTAGGATAATGAGACTATTTTGGTTGATGTTTCTCAGTGCTAGCAGGGGAAGGGTATATCTTCCACAGGATGAGCTTGCACAAGCTGGTCTTTCAGATGATGACATATTTAACGGGAAAGTGACGGACAAATGGCGGAGTTTCATGAAGGGACAAATACAGCGTGCAAGAATGTTCTTTGATGCAGCTGAGAAAGGTGTTGGAGAGCTGAATGCTGCTAGCCGATGGCCAGTATGGGCATCTCTGCTACTATATAAGCAGATCCTAGATGCCATTGAAGCAAACGATTACGATAATTTTACAAAACGAGCGTATGTTGGGAAAGCTAAAAAATTACTCTCACTCCCTGTTGCCTATGGCAGAGCCATGCTTGGACCTTCGAACTCAGCCCAGTTGGCAAAAACCTCAATTTGATTCCTTTGCCTGATAGTCTGTAAATTCCTTTTCTGTACTATGTTCACGTTACACGAAACGATACATCTTTTGACATAGAAACAGAATCAGACAAATACATTGAACTAACTTACTACTACAGTAACAAAAATACCAAGTCTAATGATAGTACGACGTAAGATTACAAGGGACCAACATTCTTGGTTGTTTGATTTATATGTGCTAATGTAATCTTATATAAATAGACAGTCATAAGAATGGATCCACGTGATAGAAATAGAATGCGTCTAAGGATAAACTCTAACATTATTATATTCAGTCTCCTAAATCATCCTTGTCATACCAAACAAGGGGTTACGACAACGCTGAGAGTAGTACTCTGCTTTAAGGACCCAACATTCACATTTGGGCAAACAATAGTGGACTTGTTGAAATGTAAAAAAGAACTACTTTTTAAATAGCATTCAGATAGAAAAGAAGTACACGATACACAGAATGGTCATTATCTCAAAGATGAGTGGAAATATAGAATGAGGAGATAACCACAAAATACAAACTAAGATATAAGAGCGAATGGTGTAACGGTGAATTCCTTTAGGTAAGACAATGGACATATCAAACTAAAATAGCGCTAAATCTGGAACAGCACGCAAAGTTAACAGTAAGGAGAGGAGAAGTTCCAACAAGAACATCACTTTTTTGGAAAATTGAATACGATCCAATTCCGGTAAGATAAATACGATACTTTTTTTGTTTAATTTTTCAAGAATTAAAATCACTTAAAATTTTAGAACATAATTAAGACGTAAAACATAATTAAAGATGAATTGTAATTTGTACTTTATTTTGAAATTTGATTTTTTTTCTTATCATTGTCCTAAAATCGTTTTTAAAATTGACTCAACTTAACCATCATAATCACACAAGTATACAACCTTAAACGATATAGGTAAGAAGTACTAGTTTTTTTTAGAACTTAGGCCTATTTATAATAAATTTTTAGCAATTTAATTGAAATTTAAATTTAAATTTAAATTCATTTAAGCTTTAATTAAAGTACAGTTAATTTTAATTAAATACCAATTGGGAAAAATAATATTTTAAAATATAATTAATTCTAGTTAAATACCAATTGGGCACAAATAAGATTCAATATCTCATATTGGTCCTTATTTGGTAAATATTTCATAATTAAACTTAAAGTTTCTCAAATTTTACAATCAAGTCCAACTTGATTAAAGCATTTTTTATCTTTTCAACTAATTATTTTTATGTCACCATTAAGTTCATAAATATGTTGGCAATTATAAATTATAACCTTAAATCATATTTTGGATTAGATAAATTAAGATCCTTTAATTCTTTAATTAAATAATTTTTATTCATAAATCAATATTAACCTTTAACAACGCATCATGACCATCCAAATATTTAGGAATGCCAAGGTGGTTTGACTAACTTATTCGTACATGATTTTTTTTTGCATAATCGAGAATAACAGAACATTCTTCCTAATCACTTTAGGGTGATGAATCCTATATCGATCACTCAACCACCTCTATATAGTTCATGTTATATCCAATGACCGTCGACTAAACTACCATTGACTAGAATATGTCATGAGTAGTATCAAAACATAACAATCATTATATAAGATATTTTGGTGATCTCAAGTCAAATGATCACTTATCCAATCATCACATAGAGCATTTTCATAGACATACAAGTAATATTCTAATATGTGGTCAATTTAGTAAACTTGTTCTTAAACAAGCACTCATATGTTTGTTTAAGTATCTCTATACTTTAGTCTTTGAGATCTATTACTTTTTTCATAAGGAAGAAACATAACGTGTACCAGTCTTTTTACCCTTTATTAATGTTAAATCTCAATATAATAATAAATATGAACAATTTAGAATAATACATAAATGCAATATAAATCTTATAATTATTATTTCATCATAATTTCATTTGTAATGTATATTTATCATGCGGACTTTATCATATATATCTATAAGATAAAATATGTACTTAAATAATACTGTTCCTAGACTACAATTAATCGATTGACTATAACACATAAACCAACACTTTTGCATAATTACACTTGTAAAAATTGTATTCCCATCTTGTGGAACACAAAATCTTATTATATGTTTTTGGAAATGTAATAGAGGTAAAGGTGAAGGTCAAGTAATAAGAGTAAAATGGACAACAAACCATTGGTACCCGGTGTAGTAATAAGAGGAAATCGACTAATAAAAAAATTAAAACATATGAAAATAGTCTAGAGAGAGAATAATAACAAGTAGGCTCAAAGAAGGTGATAATTGTTAAAGTTTTTCAAATTTTTTCTTAAAGATAATAATTATTCATTTATTTAAACCCTAAGTATTTTATTTAGAAATTAAAATAATCTTTTTTTGTGTTTCTTTAATTGTAATAAGAAGTTTAAAAATCTTTTAGTTTTGTGTGTTGCTTTTATTGTAATGAAAAGTCTAAGGATCCTTTAGTTTTTGTATGAAACATTTATTATAATGATCTAGATTATATTATAAATATAGTTTTGCATAAGAAGAAACATATTGGAAGACAAAAACAAAGTGTTTTATTTTATGAAGCTTATTTTCTTTATATCATAGAAGAAAATTTCTTCTCATCATTTTTCTCCTTAAATTTCATTTTTCTACACTTTATTTTGTAGTGGTATCTGAGCGTTACTTCTTAGAGGTTGTAAGGTAATTTGGGTTTCTATTTGAGAGTGACTTGGCTGTAAGCATATGAGATTAAGAGTTAAACACTTTGAGAATAAGTGATTATGGCCTTAAGTGATTTTTGTTTATTTTCTCCTCCACCATTTAAATGAGACAATTATATAGTTTGGGTATTAAAAATGATGGCCTATTTAAAAGTAATGACTTTGTGGAAATCAATTAAATCTAATATTGATCCTCCACCTCTCAGACTAAATTACATGATGGTTTTAAAAAGAAGCATGAAGAGGATAAAACTCAAAAGTCTAAAGCTCTCACTTGTATCTATGCTACTTTAACTGATATAATATTCTTTAGGATTATGATACGTGAGACAATAAAGCAAGCTTCAGATAAGTTAAATAAAGACCTTGGAGTGATGGGGTTAATACATTGAGTTTGAATATGAGTTACTTATGGCTTTAAAACGTGAGTTTGAGATGTATAAAATGAAAAAAATTGAGTTATTTAAAGACTATACAACCAAGGGTATGAAGTTGATTAACAAGATGACACTTTCTAGTGAGGATTTTACTCATCATAAATTTGTTGAGAAGATTATGATTAGTGTTCATGATAACTTTAGCGTAAAAATTACAACAATTGAAGAGTTATGTAATTTAAAAACTCTCTTAATTGTTGAAATTGTCAACTAATCACAAGCATATGAACAAAGGGCCTATATCATAATTGATGAACTAATTAAAAACGTATTTCAAACTAAGTAAAAGGGTAAGAAGCAATTTTTAAAGATATAAAAACCTTTTTTATCATAAAAATAAGGGCAACGCAATTAAAACCTTTAAGGAACTTGACAAACAAGTCAAATTTCCCCCTTATGGCATTCGTAAGAAGCCAAATCATGTTGAGAAGGATTGTGGGTTTAAAAATAAACCTATATACCATTATATATCTTGTAACAAAGTGGGACACACAAAAATATTTTATAAAGCCAAGAAAACCTAGTATTCTCATCAATTTTATCTACCAAAACAACCTCCTCAATAAGCTAATTATGTAGAAGACTCGTAAAAAGGGATTTTCACTTGTTTATGGAAACTTAAAAATAAAATTTTATAGAAAATATTTCTTAGCTTATTAATAGCATATGTACTAGTCATATGGTAAAACATTTTACGATGTTCATCTCACTTAATAAAACAATCAAGAAAAAAAACTTTCTTAGGAAATGGAACCATTGCATAAGCTAAAGATAATGGTCAATAGTCATCAATACTAGGAAGGGTTAGAGAGAGAGAGCTGCTCTGCCTTCCCACTAGCTTCATCGCCGATTCTCCCATCTCACGTGCATTAGCTCCCAAATCTTTTTCTCCACAATTTTTTTTCTTCTTCCTTTTTGCTCTTCTTCCATTCTTAACCATCCTCGCCGTCCCCATCCTTGGACCTTCCTCGGAGGACATCACCGACCTTTCACCTTTCATCTCTCCTTTTCAACTTTTCCCACCCCTAGCCACCATGTCAGCTTCCTCCCCACCCAAGGCTGAGGATTTCCCGCCTCTGCCTTTCGACCCAGCCCTACCTTAACCACCTCCTCCGTCTTCTCTTTCTGGTGTTGCCTCTAGCCCCCCGAAAACATGGAAACAAGTGGTAGGCGACACCATTGACTCTTCAATATCCTATAAACTGCCAACTGAAATTGAAGGGAAACTCATAGTCTGTCCAGATCTTGCTACGCTTCACGAAGGTGCTAACTCGTGGAAATCTACTTTAGTCGGCTTCTTCCTAGACTAAAGACTGCCTTTCCCTCTTATTATGCATTAGGCCAACAAGTTATGGAAAAGCAGAGAACTTGTTGATGTTTTTCTCACATAAGACAACCTCATACTCTTCACTTTCACTGCTACATCTACTGCTAACCGAATACTGGAAGAGGGACCATGCCACTTCAGGAGTCAGCCAATCTTTTTACAAATATGGCAACCTGGACTGAAATTTGGAACCATTAAAATCCAGAATCTCCCTATCTGGATTAACTTTCATAATGTCCTGCTAGCGTACTAGACTACTCCATGACTCAGTCAATTGGCTAGCTACATCAGAAAACCTTTGTGCATGGATGAAAACACCACAACCAAGAAGAGAATAGGCTATGCCCGTATATGTGTGAGTATTGAACTTCTAAAGAACTCCCTAACAAAATACTAATCATGAGGCTAAGAGAGGGGAATCACTTATGGGAAGACGGCATTGCTATTTCATACCATTAGAGGCCACCAGCCAAAACTCAACCTGCTATTTGGACACCCACAGATAAAACTTTTAAGATAGGTAACTACCAAGAGTTGATGAATCAAGGTGATGAAGGTCCTCTAGTTGGAAACCAAAGTACTAGTTGTTTGAATGTTTCTAAATCTATAGAATGCAATGAGGAAAGAGTTGATTCGATTATGCCCCAAACAGTTACAATATAGCCTACGGATAAAAATACCTTCACTGTGGAACTGGGTAATGGCCACTTGCATGATTCAAATGTTGCAGAAACTACTCTACCTTGCGTTGTCATTGCCGACTCTAAACACAAAGAGGCCTCATGCAATAATGTTTCTTCTCAAGACAATATGGATATGGCAGAGGGTCTTCCAATCTCGGCGCAAAACTTTTCTAAGGATGAAGACAGCGGTAATTCTCACTCACTCTCTAAAAGAAAATCCCAATGAGGCAAAGGTAAAGGCCTCAAAACCACCATCTAATTTCATATGACCATCTTGGCATGGAATGTCAGAAGAATAAACTGTCCTTAGCTCTGAAGGATTTTGAAACCTATCTTACTTGGGTTATTGGAAACAAAAATCAAGTTGGTGAATCTTAATAAGTTGAATATTTTGGGATCTCACTGGAGAGTCTGTTCTAATCATACTCATCATGCTTATGGAAGGATAATCGCTTGTTACAACATAGAGGAGGTTAAAGTAGAACTCCTCGAAGCAACTGACCAAATTATGCACCTTCATGTACAAATTTTGCAGGGGAATGTAGATTTGAACATATCATTTATTTATGCAAGCAATTTTGAATTCCAACATCATGATCTTTGGAACACCATCCGATAGATTAGTGCTACCATCAATCAACCATGGCTTGTTAGTGGGGATTTCAACTCCACTCTTTATGCAATAGAAGCACAAGGTAATATCAGTCTATGGACTTCCTCAACAGATTTGTGGGCCTGTGTCGAACATGTAAGGTTAATTGACCTCAAATTCATTGGTCACTCCTTCACGTTGTCAAACAAACAAAGGACTAGATGGCTCATTAGGAAAAAACTAGATCGAGCACTTGTTAACGATCTTTGGCTTCAAAACTTTCCTAGCAGCCTAGCAACTTTTATGGACCTTGAATCATACGCCAATCCTTGTGTCAAATCTATCTACTCCGGTGGCTAAACACCACCCCTTCCGATTCAACAACCATCTGGTTCATGATCTGGGCTTTCCTATTGCTTGCAGAGAAGGAGTTACGCACTCTATTAGGGGAACAAAACAATTCTACTGTACACAAAGGTTAAAAGTTATTAAGCATCATCTGAAAATTCTGAACTCTTCCAAAGGACCTACTGCTGAAGCTATTAACTAAACTAGATTGGAGTTGACAAGAGTACAGCCCTTATTATCCTCTAATCCTGATATTCAACCTTTAATTGCCCTTATTATCCTCTAATCCTGATATTCAACCTTTAATTGATCAGGAGAAGCATGCTCTTTCAAATTACCTCCAAGCTTTTAATAATCACTCCTCACTTTTACAGCAGAGAGCTAGGGTGAATTGGCTACAGGATGGGGATAGTTGCACACAATTCTTCTTCCATTAGATTCTAGCCCGAAAGAATAGAAATAAAATCTTATCCATCACTGTCCATACTGGCTTAGACATCACGGATCCGAAGGGAATACATGAAGAAGCATTTAGATTCTTTAGCTCTTACCTCGGTTCTAAAGTACCATCAAATAACCCAAGTGGAGACCTCCACCTTCTTAACTTGCACCAAATTTCTCCGACAGATTTTACTCTATTAATTAGACTAGTGGAGGACAGTGAGATTGAGACGTGCGTCTTTGAAATGAATGGTAAGAAATCCCCTGGCCCTGATGGACTTAATGGTTACTTTTACCAACATTTTTGGAATATAATCGGCGGCTTTGTCAAGGAGGCAATTCATGAATTCTTCAGAAACGGAGTTCTTCTCAAGGAGATCAACAAAACCTTATTGTATCTGATTCCTAAAGGATTAAATCCACAAAGTTTTGCAGATTACCGTCCCATTTCTTGCGCAAACTTCCTTTATAAAGTAATATAAAAAATTCTGGCTGATAGATTGAAGAAAGTTCTTGCACGTTTGATTAATGACAACCAAAATGCTTTTTTGGCAAATAGGCACATTGGAGACAACATACTTATTGTTTAGGAACTATTGAAGGGTTATTCTACTTCTAGTAGCCCTCCGAACAGCACCATGAAGATTGACTTCCATAAAGCTTTTGATAGTATCGATTGGCAATTCTTACGGAATATGCTGAATGCTTTTGGGTTTCCAGCTCAGTTCACTAAATGGATCCTTGAATGTATAACTTCAACCTCCTTCTCAGTTCTTGTTAATGGTTCCCCCTCCCTATATTTCAAAGCAGCAAGGGGTCTCAGGCAGGGCGATCCCATCTCCCTATACCTTTTCATCCTTGCTATGGAAGTCCTAAATGCCATCATAAAGAAGGAGATTTCTTCAAACCCCAACTTCAAACACCATACCAAGTGCAAGAAACTTGATCTTACCAATCTCTGTTTTGCAGATGACCTTCTTCTTTTTTACATGGCTGATATGGAATCAATTCGCTCCTTTATGCACGCCCTTAATGTCTTCAAGCAAACTTCTGGACTTCATATTAATCAACAAAAAAGCCTTTTCCTACTGTCTAAAAATGCAGCTCATATGGAGAACAATATTACAGAAGCAACTGGAATGAGATTGCAAACTCCCGCTCTGCTTTACCTTGGCCTTCCCGTGTCGACAAAGAGGCTAACCTTTTTAGAATGCAGACCTTTATTGGACAGGATACAAATGCGAGTAAAATCTTGGGTGAACAAAACTCTTTCTTATGCAGGTAAGCTCCAACTCATTAAATCTATCCTAAATTCCTTACATGTGTACTGAAGTTCTCATATATTCTTATCACAAAGTATTATCAAAGATATAGAAAGAATTCTCAGATCTTTCCTGTGGAGTCATCCAAATGGTTCTCTGGGTGCTGCAAAGATAAAATCGACCAAGATAAAATGGGTCGATATCTGTTTTACGAAACAAGAAGGAGGACTGAACATTCTCTCCATTAAAGCTGCTAATCATTCCCTCATTCTTAAAAGACTATGGTGGATCTTAGAGGACAAGAAGAGTTTGTGGATCAAATGGCTTCATGCATTTTTCCTTAAGGGGATTAGCAACTGGGCAATCAAACCGAAAAGTACACACTCTTACTTTCTTATTCAAATGTTGAAATTGAGAGATGTTGTCCATCATCAAAGCTCCTGTAAGATAAAGGATGGCCACCTAGATTCCCTGTGGTTTGACAATTGGTCCAACAGGGGACCCTTAATTCACCTGATGCCTTTTCCAAGAGCGTCTTCAGCCTTCCCTCTCAGAACCTGGATGAACTCATTCATTGAAGGCAATTTCTGGAATTTTCCCAGAAGTCTAATGCAATTTTAGCTTAGATATCTTCCCACCCCTTCTAAAATGGATATCTTTTTCTGGAAAGGTATTCCTATTAAGAAGCTCACTAACAGTGTCCTTTATGATAACTTACGCAAACATCGACCTGCAGTCCTTTGGGCCTCTAAGGTATGGAATAAATTCTTAATGCCGAAGATATTTTTCATCTACTAGTTAGCTATTCGGAACAAACTCTCTAAAGCGGACCGAATTCGTTATATCCATATGGACATCAACTGTCCAATGTGCTCCATGCAGAGTGAATCTTGCAACCACCTCTTTTTTGATTGTCCTTTCAACAAGACAATTTGGCATTGTGTCACTACTTCTTGTTATTGGGTGAATCAAGGAACAACCATCTTAGAGATTACAAATGGACTTAATGTGCAATCACCTATCCACATCATTGTTCTGGGCATTTGTATTTACAGGTTATGGAGAGAGCGAAACCTCCAACTATTCCAACATCAATCAGCCACAAAAGAGGGTCTAATATCCTCAATTTTAACAGAGGTTTGAGAGATCATTATGACAAAGAAGCTACAACAAAGATGCAGCCCAACAGTACGCTCCTCTCTACATATTAAGAACCTACTTGAAAGCAATTTTTTCATAATGCATCTTCTTTCTTACACTATTTTCTGCTAATCTGACAGGATAGGCTTTCTTGTAGTTTCAATTTTCTTTTCCTAGAACTCTCTTGTATTTGTAACTTTTAATTATTCATTTAATCAATTTTCTTTTTTAAAAAAAGTTGACAGCAAATGATATTGCATTTGGAAACTTTTTGTTGAATATGCAATACAAGATGGTAATTGAAGGAGCTGAAAACTTTTTTGTTTTATAAGATCTTCAGCCTCTTGGTTAAGCAAGTAAAAGAATTTGAGTTTTCTTTTATTCAATAATTACAGTCATTGAACATTTTTATATAATGCCTCTCTAGGTAACATTAAATCAAATAAAAATAATGCGTTTGGTGACAATTGTGCTTCGACTTCTCCAAGAATTATATAATTGTTTAACTATATATGATATTATTTGTAGTACCGATGATAAGTAAATCCAACTCACTTGTCTTTTATAACTTCAATGGTTCCCTCTCTCTCTCTATATCGAAAATGAACGAAATGTAACCTTATATTGATAAGCACCGATCCATGTTGTTCGTATTTCTTGTCTTTCCAAAGACAAGAAAGCAACAAGAATCCAATCACCCTTATTTAAGATGCAAGACTATGACAAGGTTTGCACTGCTACTATAAAATATATATATATATATATATAATAGATACTAGTTCTAATAAATTTGGTTACATACACATCACATTAACTTTACTTACAACTTCTCTGTCTGGTTTACTTCTTGATTTCCTTTTATTCTGGCTTTTGACCACCCATTCTAATTTGGTTTTCAACTTTCTCAGTTGCTTTGATGAGGACCGACATGAGTCTCACAATCCTAAGTCCTCCTCACAAGTTGTTGCTGCCTATACTCTACTTGTATAGGGCCATTAGGAGCCCCACTGCATAAAAATTATACATATACTACGGATAAGACGCCGAATAGGAATGAAAGAAACTCCGTGACTAATATCGACAGGCTTTTCTGATTTGTTATTAATATGTTCTCTGTTATACCATTGGAAAATCGACTTCTAAATTAAGATTCCTTTAAGACACTAATACCTTTGAAGGGTGAGTGTCTGAGAAATTCGGACAGGAACGGCACCCATGCTCAGCCATGTAGTAACATACAAAGAAAATAAAAGAACTCGTAAAGATTAAAGAAGCAGTTGGCAAGAATTCAAGAGTTTCAAGTTGCAATAGTCGGAAGATAGTTAACAAGATTAGATTGTTATAAATACATAGTCGATTACAGATGTAAACACACTTCAATTAATCAAAGAAAAATCTCAGTGATTGTTGAGTTCTTATATCCTCTATTCGACTCTGTTTTTGTTAAGCTCTCTCTCTCTAGCTTTCTCTCTCAAATTTCTTTGCTTTATCTTCAGTTGTTTTTATACGTTAGATAGTTAGTAGCAACAAAGTGGTATCAGAGCATATTTCTTAAGGGACCCGTGAGGGTATAAGCAAGAGTTCTCGTCTTGAGCATAGATTCTTTCTGGATTACGCTGTGGTGATGAGGAGTGCACACTCAAAGATGGCAGAGTCTTCCACTCCAAGTCTGCAGCCGACAGTCTTCAACGGAGAAGGTTACCAAATCTGGGCAATAAAAATGGAGGCATACCTGTAAGGTCAGGATCTGTGGGAGCCGATTGATGAAGACTATGAAGTAGAGGTTCCAGCAGAAGATGTCTCGATTGCTCAGTTGCGTTGGTTGAGGGAAAGAATAGCCAAGAAAGCTCGAGCAAAATCTTGCTTGTACCAGGCGATTGCACCTTCAATATTTACTCGAATCATGAATCTTGGATCGACGAAGGAGATCTGGGAATTTTTGAAGAGCGAATATGAAGGTGATGAAAAAGTGAAAAACATGAAAGTGTTAAATCTATTACGTGAATTTGACAGGATCCAAATGAAGACGAATCTATCAAGAACTACACGGAGAGGTTGATTCAACTTGCAGATCAAATAAGACTTTTGGGAGCCGATTTCAAGGATCAAAGGTTGGTCCAGAAGCTGTTAGTTTCAGTGCCGGAAAAATATGAAGCCACCATTGTTTCGCTGGAAAATACCAAAGACATCGGACAGGTAAAGCTTGCTGAAGTAGTGAGCGCTCTTCAGGCACAAGAACAACGACATCTAATGTGAAAGACTGATGTTCCTGAAGGAGCGTACAAAGCATCAGTCAAGACAGAAGGTCAAGAAAAATCCAAGAAAAAGAAAAGAAATAAAGGAGGGTCGGGAACCCAAAACTCTCACTCGAGCCAGAAGCATACAAACCAAAATGCAGGGGGGACAAGGGAAACAAATATAACCCTTACCCTCACTGTGGTAAATCCAACCACCTTGCGTTCAGGTGTTGGAAGCGTCCAGATGTAGAATGCAGAAGGTGCCACCAGAAGGGACACATGGAGGCGATATGCAAGAAGCAGGCTGGCTAGACAGAAGCAAATGCTCAGATCGCTGAAGAAGAAGAACAATTATTTGTGGTCACTTATGATTTGGCAGAAGCTCATTCATCTAAATGGTTAATTGACAGTGGTTGTACCAGCCATATGACTCCGGATGCATCATTATTCAAGGCCTTGGATCAGTCTGTAAAAGCGAATGTAAAACTTGGAAATGGCGTGTGTATTCGTGCTTAAGGAAAAGGAGTAGTGGAGATATCTACAAAACTTGGGATCAAGACCATTCCAGATGTACTTCTGGTACCCAAAATCTTGCATAACTTACTTAGCGTGGCTCAACTAATGGAAAAAGGTATGTCCGTATATTTCCAATCCAATGTGTGTAAAGTATTAGACAGGTTCGGCCAGGAGATGTTCACCATAAGGATGAAGGACAAAAGCTTTATGATGATACTTGAGGAGTTACAACAAGAAGCTTTGGTAAGTAGCTCGAGTGAAATTGAACTTTGGCACAGGAGGCTCGGTCATTACCACACGAAGGGGCTAGAAACTACATGGAGAAAGAAGATGGTGGACGACCTTCCCAGCTTCTCCGACTGCCACTCAGAATGCAAAATTTGTCTTCTGGGCAAACACCACCGAGCTCCGTTCACCAAAGCAAAATGGAGAGCATCAGGGAAACTTTAATTGTTACATATGGATATCTGCGGACCAATGCCGGTAACATCCTTAAATGGTAGCAGATATTTTTTTGTTAATAATTGATGATTATACAAGATATTCCTAGTTATATTGTCTGAAGAAGAAAGATGAAGTCATAAGAGTATTTTCAGAGTTTAAAGCGTTAGTAGAAAACCAGTCGGGTGTAAGCATTAAATCAATAAGGACGGACAATGGAACTGAATTCATCTCCGACAAGTTCCAGATGATTTGTACAGCTGCAGGGATCAAACACCAACTGACTACACCCTAATCTCCTCAGCGGAATGGAGTGGTGGAGATGGTCCGGTGCATGTTGGAGGACAAGAAGCTCCCGAAGAATTTTTGGGCAGAAGCAGCCTCCACTGCATGCTTCCTCCTCAATAGGCTCTATAGTCGAGCACTTGAGAATAAAACGCCCTACGAAATGTGGTATGAGGTAAAACCGAAATTAAAAAATTTAAAGGTATTTGGATCTCTATGTTATTCTCATATACCTAACGTTAAAAGAAGTAAGCTGGATAGTAAATCCGAAAAAGCAATTTTTGTTGGATATTCTGAATTAACAAAAGGGTACAGATTGTTTTATCCATCCCAAAAGAAGGTTAAGGTTAACGGAGAAGTACACTTCCATGAAGACCAGCATTGGATCTGGTCGGAGGGAGAGCTAGGAAGTGATGAAGGCGAGTAGACAAGTAACCCATTCTCGAAGGTTCCTCATGTTGCGAAAAATACACTGAACCGAGAGGACTAGGATGAGGTAGAATCCGAGGAAGAAGATGAACCCAAAAATCAATTCGAGCAAAATGACCTAACCTTAGAGGAGGAGCAAGATCCAAAAATAGAAGATAATGACTTAGATCATGTTCCAGTAAGAGGAACTCGCAGTCTGGCAGAAATTTATAAGAGAAGTAACAAAGCAACGCTGGAACCAACAAGAGTCCAAGAAGCACTTCAAAATCCAAAATGATACAAAGCCATGAAGGAGGAAATTACGATGATTAATAAAAACGGAACCTGGACATTAGTAGATAAACCACCAGACAAGAGGGCAATTGGACTGAAGTGGATCTTCAAGACCAAGTTGAATCCAAATGGCTCGGTCAATAAGCTAAAGGCGAGGTTGGTTGTGAAGGGGTACGCGCAAGTGGAAGGGGTGGATTTTGGGGAGACTTTTGCGCCGGTAGCGAGGATAGAAACGATCAGATTTCTTCTGGCACTTGCAGTTGAGAAAGGCTGGAGGATCCACCAGATGGATGTAAAATCAGCATTCCTGAATGGAGTGTTACAAGAAGAAATATACGTACAACAACCAGAGGGATTTGTAATAAGAGGAAAGGAGGAGAGGTCTACCGACTCAACAAAGCACTGTATGGCTTGAAACAAGCCCCTCGGTGTTGGTATTTATGCATCGATTCGTTCCTGCTGGAGATCAATTTCAAGAGAAGTCATAGTGAGCCAACACCGTACGTGAGGTTTCAAACAGAAAACATAGCGGTTGTATCAATATATGTGGACGATATATTAATCGTCGGAAGCTCAGAAGCACAGGTTCATAACTTAGAAACAACAATTCAGTAGGACCTTCGAAATGACCGATCTGGGGGAAATGAAATATTTTTTAGGAATGGAAGTAAAGCAGCTAGACGAAAGCATAGCTGTAAGTCAAAGAAAGTATATTCGTGATGTCCTGAAGAGATTCAAGATGAACCAGTGCAAGCATGTAGCCACTCCAATATGCCCGAAAGAAAATTTGATAAAGAAAGAAGAAAAAGATGAGGTAGACAACAGAAGTTACAGAAGCATGGTGGGTTGTCTAATGTACATAGCAGCCACCCGACCAGATATATTGTATCCAGTGAGTATACTCTCAAGGTATTTGAGCAATCCAGGAAGACAACACCCCATAGCTGTAAAAAGAGTGTTAAGATATCTCAAAGGAATGAGTGAGTATCGTCTCTTGTATGAGAAGACAGGTATGTGTGAGCTTAGATGTTATGCGGACAACAACTGGGGAGGAGCAATAGAAGATATGAAAAGTACGTCCGGATATCGTCTTATACTAGGATCGGCTTGTTTTTCCTAGAGTTCGAAGAAACAAGAGTTAGTGGCTCTTTCAACGGCGGAGGCTGAATTAGTGACGGCTACCGCAACAGCAAAGCAAGTTGTATGGGTCAGGAAACTACTTGGAGATCTGCAAGTTCATTTATCGACAACTACGGTGGCGTATGTGGATAATCAGGCTGCAATCTCTATCTTGATGAATACGGTATTCCATGGAAAGACAAAACATTTTAAGCTCAGATATTACTATATGAAAGATGTACAACAGGAGGGAGAGATAAAGCTTGAATACGTTCCTATAGAAAATCAGATTGTCGATCTCTTCACAAAAGGATTTCATGTGTCACGGTTTGAACAATTAAGGAAATTAGTAGGAGTTCAGAAATTGAATTTCTGATCCAATGAGGAGTATGTAGGTTGTGTGTCTCAGAAATTCCGACAAGAGCAATGTCCACACACAGCCATACAACAACGTAGAAAATAAAGAAGACGTAAAGAATAAAGAAGCAGTTGGCAAGAATCAAGAATTGTTAGTTGTGTCAGTTAGGAAAACAGATAGTAGGATAGAATTGTTATAAAGGTACGTTTGATTACAAATGTTGAATCACTTCAATTAATCGAAGAAAAATCTCAGTGAATTACTGAGTGCTTACGTCCTCTGTTTGCCCCTGTTTTCTTATGTATTCTCGCTCTAGCTTTCTCTCTCTGCGTTCTCTGTTATTTCATCATTCGTTTTCATAAGTTAGATAGTTAATCGTAACAGTATCTTATTCATCCCTCATGATTTTTGCAACCAACTTCAATGACTAAAAAAAATGTTCTGGTTTTAAACTTTCTTTTATCATCTTTCCTTCTTCCCTTTTCAGCATAAACCTATGATACTTGCAAACTTTTGGTACAAAGTCAAATATAATTTCTTAATTTTCAAATTTCATTCCTATTTTTAATACCACCTTGATCTCAATATTCTTTACCACTACATGGAGTCGTCACATCTAAATAATTCTTCTCATTTTTTATTTTATTACTCATTTTTACTATACTATATACCACATTAAAAAATTCATAACATTATTCAAAAAATATCATTACATTACATAAAAATTACCACTAGATTATATAAAATTACTAATATATTAAAAAAAAAATACGACTTCACACCCATTAGAAAGGTGTCATACTGGGATATCCGCTTTTTCACACTTCTATAGGAAATTGGCTCTTGCACATGAGCACTTCAACTTGTTCTTTGTTTTTGTTTTCTTGTTAACGATAATAACCTTCTCTTTAAACAAAAAAAGTTAAATTCGAATTCAAGTTTATTGGCAAATTTTGAATTAAAAAATAGAAAAAGGCCTTTAAAAAATTGTGCATATTATATCTGACAATGCATGTAGACACACACAAAGAGATATATACAAGCAGGCCTCAAAATTTTAGGTGGCAAAATGAGTACAACAAATGCAAACAAAATATTATAATTTGTAATATTATCTTTTGTAATACTACATCCAATAGTAGCTACGATTCTTAAGTATGTAATTTATTTATGATGTTGGACTAACTATTGTAATCAAAGATTTTAAAACTGAACCGAACCAATTGATTAGAATTAAATAAATACGAATTGGCCTAATTTCTGATCTGATTTGTATTTATAACTATCATGATAAATACGGACTAGTTTTCTTAAAACACGTCAATTTGTTAACGACTTTCTTTAATAGCCCGCTAATTCTTAAGAAAAAAATGTCCAATAAATTTTGAAAATATGTCAGATATAGGGCCAGCATCAAGTTCTTCCTCTGCAAGTTAAGCCACCTCTTGCATACCAATGAAAAGTTACAGCATACCTACTATAAATTGTTATAAGCTTGTTCTTTAAAAGGTATGGGTTGTTCGCTTCTATGTTCTCTGGTGACCACCTATGTGGTTAATTATAGGCTATATTAACCTATCATTAATAAGTTGTTGTTGTACGAAAGTTGATAAAATTTTTCACTTTTTAATGATTTTTTTTCTTTTTTTCAATTCTCTCACAAAATTTAATTAATAACTTATATTTTTAAGTTTTATATTGTTTATTTATCTCTTTATATTTTAATTAAAAACTTTATTTTAAATTATTATTATTAAAAATGAATTTCTATTTTTATTTATTTAATCTCATTAATAAATTATATTGATCAAATTTTAGGTTCTTTATTTATCTCTTTTTGCTTTAATTGAAAATTTTAAATTATTATTTTTAAATGCTAATTATTATTTTTATCACTAATTTATTTAATAAATTGAATTTTTAATTAGTATATATAAGTAATTTTTCTTAAGATAATTTAAGAATATGTTAAAATATAATATTTAAATTATAAAGAAATATATTTAAAAAACATTTAAAAAAGTTATAATAAAATTAGAGTCCTTTCTACTGACTTTTTTAAGCATACTTCAACTTTTACGAGTCTTTAAATAAATGATAATATAAAAATACAATTTTTTTTTATTTTTATTTTAAATTTTATGTTACGTTCAATCTTAGTTCAAATTATTAGATTTATTATTAGTTTATTATATGTTAACATACATTATTATTTTATTTTTATTTTAATAAAATATTTTATTTTAAACTATATTTTTAGTTATTCTTATAATTTTTCCGACCAAGCAAAAAAGTCAAGTGATATAACATAATGGTCGGATGGTCCGACAATATCAAACGGAAATGCTTACTTGGCTGTGTCGCAAATAGGAGGAGATAAAGGTGACCCAAAAAAATGATGAGATCAACGGAACTAAGAAACTCTAGGCAGAAAAAATACTTGCTTGTTTATGTTGCAGATTAGAGGTGGAAAGTGACAATGACAACAACAAAAAAACGATGAAGACGAATAAAAACAGGAAATGCCTGCTCTTTTGGATTGTTTTAGATAAGACATGACGATAGCAATCGAAAAAAAAGTGATGAACAAACTAACAGAAGTTTATCTTTTTGTCATTAACCATATCAATTATCATACCTATTCCTAAAATCACAAAATTTTTAATCCGTTTAATTATCCAGAAATAACATATACCGAATTGGACAGTTTATACCTTCTTCAACATGAAAATGCACTATGAATTAGTAAGGGAAGGAGATATCTTTCCGGCAGAAATCGTGTTGGTTCAATGACCCAAGTAAACAATTCATGTTGAAAAAAATCCAGGATAGCCATAAATTAAATTTTTATCCACCGGAAATCCTTTAGACGGAGAGTGGAGCCATCTATAAACTGTCACCAGACTGTGGCCACAAGACGTTAAGGTAAACCAGAGCCTTGAAATCCCATATATGTTATTTTACGAAGTTCAAGGAGGCAAGGTCTCCAATGTTGTCAAACTGAGATTCACTGCAGTTTAAGATTGCCAGCAAACTGCTGTGACAGGTACAAGTGGAACATAACATTGTCCAATGTTTTCTTTGCATTAAGGTTTTGTTATTAGAACATAACCAACACTTGTCCTAGTATGAGATGCAAGCCATGCATAATCGCAACAACTCCAGATAATTCGTTGTGTGATCTTTCCTCACCGCCACAACTAAAGCATTGATCTTCAATAAAGCATTGTTTCTTCCTGGTGTAAGAAAAATCATTAAATCCTCGCTCACTGCAACACTCAACTTTTTTTTTTTGTATAAACAAGAACCGTTGTCTTTCAATTAGTCTGCGTGGAGAAAAATATCAGTCTAATGTCATTTGCCATTCCCAGAATTTCGTTTTATTTTCACTTGCAAGAATGGCTGTCACCTCAAGTGAAGGTCCCTTCAAGGTTAGATAAGATCGTTACAACAAAAGCAATCCGAAGTAAGGTTTCAACCCAGTACAGGAAACATAAAGATATGGAAGAATTTCCACAAATCAGTGAGACATTTAACGGTAAGAGGTGAAGGGTGCCGTACCAGTAAATTTGATCTGAGCTGAAACGGCAAAGATGGAAGAGAATTAAAGGATGATTTACAGAATTCTACAGAAATCAATGAAGGGAACCAATGTTATGAAGTTTGAGAAAATGAGGGATTCATATTCTTGGTCAGGAAAACAGTGAAGTCGAATTAAATACAAAGCCATTTACATAGCAAATAAAAACAAAGATGAAGAAAAGAAAAAGGAACTACGCTTTCTGAATCCTATCATAAATTAAACCTCGACGAACATGAATGCTTTCTCCCTCTAATTCTGCCAGATCACAAAATTGAAAATCTTAGACCAAAAACCACAACAGATAATTAACTTCCTAACGGATTTTGATCATTTATCTGGTATTTAAACAGCCTACTGATTGATCAACTCTCACTGTTTCAACAAATACAAAGAAAAGGAAACAACTTTATGAGTTTGAGATCAATAAGCAGGATATAAAATCTTTTAATTAAAAAAACATCGAGTGAACAACCAAGTGAGCTTCGGTAATCAAACGATGAATCCTGCATGGATCATAAGCGATGTTATGGTTTCTTCTACAAGAATTAAGATGTTATGTTCTCAAATCAAATAAAGGACAAATCATTCATGCCCTATGGGTGGCACGTAAAAAAAGAATTGTACTTCTGCTTTCTGGAAAATGCATTTGCTCCCAATATAATCAGAAATCTTCCCAAGACCTGGAAACAAACAGTTGTAAAACTAAATTAGATACCAGAAAACATATAAAATATCCATAGTTCTGTGAAATCTATAATTCTAAATCCACAAAATGACAAATGAAAACCTCAGATCTTCATCTAAAGGCCAAAGGATAAAACAAACAGGCAATTATAACTGTAGAGAAATAAAACCAAAATTTCGTATGACGCCTTCTGTAATCGAGACGCACACTATACCAAAATCATGGTTCGCTGGATTTGAGAGCTTTGTTCAGATAACATGTAGACAGAAGATAAGAGATGGAGAGTAGTACATGGGAAAGAAATTCTTGAAATAAAAGTAGACAATGGATTTCTCCTGGCACAAGTCTTTTCTTCTACCAAAAGTACAGACATATACCTACCGAGGACAGGCGATGCCACTATGGCAGTACGAAATAGCATCTGAGGAAAGTTGATGAGAAGAAAAAAGCATATAAAACCCATCAACAAACATCAATGAATAAAGATATATCCAGTAAACACAGATTATTGAGACCATGATGTAATATGTATGACAAGGCCACAAAAGTGGTGCAACTTAATTTGACATCCCGAAAACCCTAACTCATATATCGCGAAAATTAACCTGTGATAACATAATCGGCTTATGTTAGATCCAATAACCGTGTCACAGTAAAGTCAATTGCAGACTATAAAAGCATTTCAGGTATTCTTGTGAGTTCACCTCCGTCTTTAAAAAGTCTTGGTATAGGTATTGCTGGCTTGTACCTACGCATTAGCTGAAGAAAAAGGAGATTAAAATAGCCATTTATTGCCGCTGCAGCATCATCAGGATTCCCATACCCAAAGGGCCATTGGATTGAAGAGAATCGCCACTCACTAGCCTTACTAAAGTTTGTGAATCTTGATGATGCTCCATCCGCAATCAGTGACTGTTGCTTACTTTAGATCTCAACCCTTATGATCACAATCACTCTCATCAAAAAGATTGTTTATAGGAGGGAACCAATCCTAACCCTAAAATCCCATCCATGACACAAAAGTAAAGAGAGAAAAAGAGAGCATATGAAATAATAATATAAAAAAAAGAAACCTCAAAAAAGTTCAATAGACCACGTCTAGTTATGTGAAACGAGAAAGACCCGCTTGGTAGAAAAAGTGATCTATGGTTGTTCTATATGTATAAACCGACAACTGCCAAAAACTTAAAATATTGGAGAGAATATAGAGAACAGTTCACTCCATTGGAACAAAACAAAAAGCCGAAAGGATGAGACTCAAAAATAACAGAAGAAAGCTTTTGAGTTTTTGAGGTTTTGAAGAGTGTTAGTGGGTATATATATAACACTGACAGAGGTTAGAGTGTGAGTGCATCAATGACCGAGTAAGAGAGATACTAGGAAATGGTTGGTTCTGAGATATTTATCAATTTTGCGGAAATTAAGAGAGAGAGAGAGAGATAGTGTACTCCCAACAGTTACACATCGTAATCCTAGGTACCAAATTTACCAAAATATTTAATCTCCACTGATCAAGTCAGTTTTCTCTCATTTTCAAACAAAAAAATCAGTTTTCTCTCTATCACATGTCAGCAGAATAATACCAATATCCAATCTGACAGTTTTCTCTCTATCACTCAGTCTCGGCCTAGGGTTCCAGGTTCCTTGTTTTGATCCCCAATTACTATTTTCGGACCCTTTAAAGCTTCTCTTCTGTGTATAAGTGTTGCAAGTTACGGTTCAATTTTTAAGTTTTCTGTCTAGTCTAGTTCGTCAGACTGACGAGGTATAATTGTTTATTTCTTAATTCAACTGACCATATATGTTCTCATCTCTCACGTTCAATTTCAAATTTCAGTGCATGCAGCCTAGCTTCATCCTTTCTTTTTTCCCTACCAAATATACATTTCCGTCCTCTTATTACTTCTAATTTCCACGCTTGGACAATTTCATATTTAGTTCGTATATCTTTGAAATCATCTCATCTTGAATTTCCATACACAGTCAGCTCTATGATTTTAATTAGAGATCTTCATCTGGTACTAGTAGGGATATTAAATCATTCTCTATCACAGCTGAAGGAATAAAGTCGCACTAATATCTTGAATTTGGCTGGGGACCTCTAGAAGAAAATAAGTAGAAAAGAGAGATTTTTCTTTTCGTTGAATAGTAGAAACATATGGTGTACAGGAGTACAGCTACAATTAAGGTCCTACAATCATGATCCTAATTTTATGGTTTCCTTATTTACAGAGAATCTCAATCAAATCTCT
>JANIJF010049142.1:12500-17500 GCA_024520955.1 Erythroxylum bequaertii | reverse complement strand
TGGAAAAAAGATAATAGGGGCCGGAATAAGCGATTAACGTCTTGTCGGCCTACCCCCTGCTATATAAGACGGTGGGTATAGAAAGATTATTGGGTAGAGAAAGATTCTAAAAAAGGAAGGGCGGAATCGAAAACCTCCCACGGTAATAAAATAGAGAGGCTTTCGAAGAGTAGCCTTTTTGGCTTGACTTGGACTCTATCTCTCTATTCAATACAATAGAAAGGTGACAGTTCTAGATCCGCCTTTGTTGAAGAAGAGGGTAGCGGTCGGTGTGAACTCCTCTCTCTGGGTTCCCTTGGTTTCTGTGAAAGCGATAGAGATTCAGAGTAGTGAAAAGCGAACTCAAAAGCAAGCGAGCTTGATAGCAGAAACTCAAGAGCTCAAGTTAGATCCGACTAAAGAGTGAATGAGATGAATGGAAGAGAAGGAAATTGCGTGTCTTTCGCAAAGAGAGGAAAGAGAAATGGGGATTCAATTAAGGTAGCGAGATCACTTCCGGGTCGACTAGAAGAGGGACCTTTTCCCTGTTAACAACAGGAGATAAGCGGGATGAGCTAAGCTAAACAGAAAATCGATTCGCTAATGCGAGAGTTCACGGATGACCGATCGATACAGTACGAAAGATTCTCCGGGAAGTTTTTCAAAAAGGAATGAGCGCTCTGCCCTAGCGAAGACGCACGGGAGAGATTCACCAAACTAGGGACATATTCCGGATGACAGCACGACCGATTGCTTTAATGAAAAGACAAGACAGCTCTTTAGTTAGATAGTCCAAGGGTTGTAGAGGTAAGACCAATGGGGGAAAAGCGATGCTCGACTAAAAAACCGGGGATCGATGGAATTGAGCTAGCCCATTAGGTGGAGGTCGTTTAGCTTCTTTGGGACTACGCGGAGTTGGAGAGAGAAGCAGGTAGCTCGCCCGCAAGTCCTAGTTGGTGAATGAGCCTACAAGTGGTAACCGCTCTGTATCCGTCATCTCTTTTGAAGAAGCTGCTGAGCTAGATGCGGCGCTTTCAAAATCCCGTGACTCTCAGTCATCTATCTTCTTTTCACCTGACAATTTTGGATTGTGGGAAGGCTTTCCTTCTTTGTTGACTTCAACTGATACCGGCCGATAGCCCAATCTCTTAGTCTCGGAACTGATTTTCTATCTAGTAGCCACTCCTTGCCCTATTCGGTCAAGCAGCTTCTTTTTCATTTTCAATTCAATAGGAATTAGGTTCAGTTGCCTACATGGCTACTTCTAGCAGTTCCCGGAATAGCCTTTACTGCCAACCAACCTTTCATCTTTCTTTGAGTGGGATTATAATAAAAGAAAAGTGAACTTCTTATTCTATTATCTATTAGTAGTATAGTGGATCAAGAAAGCTCCGCCAAGCCAAAAGGTGCTTTCGCCGGTCACCGCTAGCCGAAGATAGGTCTCTGACAGAAGAAGTCGAGTCAAAGTAAAGTTAGAAAGTGAACGAAGTCAGGATAGACATTCTCGGATATAGAAAGTGTTCAATGCTTTTTAGGAGATCTGGGGAGGAAAGAACATATAAGATAGATCGATCGATCTTAGTCCACCCAAGAGAAAAGGCTAAGGGGAGTGAGTCAAAGCAGTAGGACGTTCTCGGTTCAGTGTGCCAAGTCGCTTTCAAGCATTCCAGCGAGCCTCTTTTTTTTCTTTTAGCCTCTTCGTTCTTTCTTCAGTGGAAGAGAAAGAAAACCCTCAATTACATCGACCCTTGCGTAGGAAGGGGACCGGTGCGCGGACGACCCGGAGATAGAGCTCGGAATCAGTAGAGCAGCAGAAGACCAACCCGCCAGCCTGCTGAACCAAGATGTGATAGGGAGATCATAGAGGTGAGTTAATGTGCTGGTTCTAGCCTCGCCCTTTATTGAATGATTGGACTAGCTCGCAAAAGAAAAGAGAAGTTGGAAGAGAGGTATGCTTGGGAAACTTCCAAGAGCTTCCTTTCCTGGTAGGGTAAGCTCTGTCTTCATGTTCACATCTTTTTATTACTCTTTTATTACGCATCCCTCGAAGTCTAAAAACTATCCAGTGAGACCAGATCAGCCAGAAGCCTTGGTGTACTAACAAAGCATTCCCTCTTCACTTCCCTCTTGTAAAAAGTCTCATTTTACCGTCTTTTTTGGCTTAATCTGCTAACAGAAAGAGAGATAGCAAGAAAGAACCGGGTTCAGAAGCTAAGGAAGATCCGATAACTGGGCTTCTAGAGGCCACTGAAAGGTCTTTTAACCCTCCATCTAAAAGGCCAACTAGCTGCCCGAAAGCCAGGAGAGTGAGTACTTGTCTCCATCCCACCTATACTGAAATTCACTCCGGTAAACCAAGCAAGTCCGTCTACAGCAAGTGAATCACCTACGTAATTTCGAGGATATTTTGCATGTAAGAGCAGACGCAAGGGGCAAGGCAAAAAAAATATCATAACAAAAGAAATCCAAAACTTACGCGGATAACACTCCCGGAACACTTTCTATAAAACCGGCGAAAGGAAAAAGGAAGTAGTCATTGACTTGTTCAGCACAAAACTATGCCCAAGCAAGGGCTATGCTATAAGAACAGAAGGAAAGGCTTGGTTTAGAGAACCTGCCCCCCAGTCGCTTTAGAGAAGACTCCACCAGAAGCTGTAAACTTGACTTCGCTTCACCCAGGGGTTGGATTATCGTATTTAGATCTCTGGACGGATGCCGAAAAAAGTAACCAGTGAAGCTAATCTTCCTATAGGGCGGAAAAGTAGCCAAGCTAATCTCGATTCAAATCTGTCACCCATTGCCATTGGCCGGTCTCAGTTGCTAATCGCTGATCCTATGGATTAAGCATTTGATCTTTATTAGGTAGTCTTTTTTGACAATCCATCTATTTTCTTTATGGGATCGTCATGCAACCATTAAGGGGTAAGGTTGAGCAGTTTAATGACCTTACATATGTGTACCTCTACATATCCAACGTACGTTCGCTCTTCGATTTCCTCTTCTTTCGGGCTCTCCTTTGTGTGGCCAGTTTCAATCATCAGGGTTTATCAAAGAGTTTTTCCACAAAGGTCAGTTCATCGCTCTCAGACTATTGGAAAGATAGATTCATTTAGAACATGGGATAGGTTTTGTGCCCATCCATCACCTTTAGACAGATATAGTTTTCACTGCCATAAATTCTTCACTATCTTGGGTTACTACGTGACTACCAGAGAATGTCTTACTTCGTTCTTAAGGGCTCTATATAGCCTTCTAAGGGAAGGCATTTTCCGGTGGATAATCCTCCATATTCATCATTAAACGTGACTTTCTCAGTAAGAATCTCGCTATCTGCTGGGATCTAGTCCATG
Organism: Erythroxylum bequaertii; assembly: GCA_024520955.1. NCBI lineage: Eukaryota > Viridiplantae > Streptophyta > Magnoliopsida > Malpighiales > Erythroxylaceae > Erythroxylum > Erythroxylum bequaertii. Next base: position 14,171 of record JANIJF010049142.1, on the reverse strand, counting down.
AAAGACCTCTCACTGGCTGTCTTGCCCACAGGATTTCTTAACCTAGTTTGCAGGAACTTGATGTTAAGTAAACTCCAAAGAGAACTTGAAAATAGCCTTAGCAACTCAATTCAACTCTATGGTTAGCAACTGCCATCTAAAGAACTTTTAGAACTCTATTGGTCTAACTTGCCTTTAAGCTGAGCTTCTTCTGCAACTGGCTGATCGGATGGAAATAAAGGGGGAAGGAGATCAGGGTTGTAACCTTTCTGAAAGTCTTCTACCCTAGTCAGTCCTGTACCTATATTCAACCATTTCTTTGTGCATGAGGTCATGGAATAGAGTGACCATGGCCCTTTGGTATGTGGCCCCAGCATTCTTTAATCCGAAAGGCATCACCTTATAGCAAAAGGTTCCCCAAAGGGTGATGAAGCATGTTTTTCTTCTTGTCATCCCAGAATAACTTGATCTGATTATATCCTGAGAATCCGTCCATGATAGAGAACATGTGGTGTCCTGCAGTATTGTCAACTAGCACATCAATATGAGGCAATGGGAAATTATCCTTTGGGCTAGCTCTGTTTAAGTCTCGATAATCCACACACATCCTGACTTTCCCATCCTTCTTGGGGACTGGTACTCTATTAGCTACCCATTCTGGGTAATCGACAACTTCCAAAACTCTCTGCCACCTAACTGTCGTTAGAGGGTATCTGAGACCTTACTCCTTTCACTCGAGTTCTTTACAGACCAACTCAGAGAGGGGCCCCTTAGGGAGCGGGGCTTATCTTAATATCGATCGATCTTTCATAGTTCCCTTAGTCTATTCTTTATATATGCTAATCCAGTCTCTTATGGATCACCTGCTATATCGGAAATTTAGAGGGATGCCTTTGAAATTGTCACTTAATAAAGAAAAGACTTTCGACAGGATATCTTCATTCAGCTTTAAGTGAAAGAAAACACTTTTATCTTTACTTTTACTTACACAATTTTCTTGAATTGACACCTATGTCAGCCGGATATGCATGCTTAGGGAAAAGGCATAGGCAAAAAAGAAAGACTTCACGCTTGAACTACGTGACAGACTAGCGGGATAAAAGTCACATCTATATGGGAATAACCCCTGTTCGTAAACCCTGTTTTCTTAGGCTGTATGAGTCTTCCTTAAACGAGTGAAACGCTCTAAAGATACGGGAGATAGCTATATCTTTTCTATCTTCTTAATAAGAAGCACAGAAGCAGGAAAGCTAGCCCCCGATTCCTTCTTACTTAACTTTAGGCAGTGTCCATACGTTCCGGCGTGGTGCAAGAGAAAGAAAGTCTTGTTTAACTGTATTCCCTTTCATGAGATCAGTAGTTGGTGGAATTCTTCAAAGTCTTTCCGCGGAGAGCACAAAAGCTGATTAATTAGGAAAGAGCTGCTAAGAGGGTTGACTCGCCCTTAGCCCTCGTCTAAAACCTAGCAAACAGACCGTTGTAAACCAGGTGAACTAGAGCGAACAGGAGAAGCAAGCAAATAGCGGCCTCTCATTCAATCCACCTCTAGCTGTTAAAGGAAGGTATTCCGATCTTTGATCCGCCGCTTCTCTTTACTTAAGCCCTCACCGATCCGATGATCGAGTGCTTTTGTCTCTTGGCTCGAGCTACCACACCAAACTCCGCGAGTGGCTATCGTTCCGGAACATCTTT
>JANIJF010049142.1:0-7500 GCA_024520955.1 Erythroxylum bequaertii | reverse complement strand
TTATTTCACAGAATAACACTCGTATATATTGAGCTCGTAATGGTACCTCGCAATTCAAAAGTCTCTCTACGGCTGAAGAATAAGCGTGTTCTTGGGCCATCGTAGAAACATAGATAGGGTCAACGACGGAACGAAGAACGAAACTTTACGACAGCTTTTTCGTACACGTTCACTTGCATCACATACACAAGTGCTCTCTGAACCGTGCAATAAGGTCACCCATAACACGGCTCTCCCACTTGAGTTACCTTAGCCCCGGGCCATGCTATTCAATGATATTGAAAAAATGACAGCGTAACGTAACAACTAGTATTGAAAGCTGGTCGCCTTTTGAGGGAGTTTCAATAGGATCGATGTAATTGAGCTCGACTAAAAGGAGAGGAGCCCTACTTCCCTCTTTGCGACCTCATCACTTCAATTCAAGCGCAAACCCATTGATTTCTTAGTCACCGGGCCCCGCTTTGGTACTTTGCTTATAGCTTTTTTAGGTTATGCAATAGAAGGGGCTTAGCTCTGGATCCCCCCTGCTTTCAGAAATGAATGGCTCAGAAGGGGGCTGGGTTCTATTTGCGGGCCGGGCGGGGGGTGAAGGCCGTAAGAGAATCTTTCCCTCCCGGTAAGGAAGAGAGGAAAAAGACGCTGTCATCTATCTCGACCAGTTTTCCGAGGCGTTGGAAATCCAGACCGGATCAGAGAATCACTGGCGCTTTCGGCGCCCTTCGTTTCGCCAACAAATCCGTCATCCTTGACGATTTCCCATTCCTTCCCTGCCGAGCCGCCTCTCTTCGCCATTCGCTCCCTCTGCCTTCTCTTTATATAACATACCCAGGCGTCCTCCTTTCTAATCACTAAGAAAAAATCAATACCAATCAAAGCCCTATCATTGTAAAGGTAAAGCTTCGTCTGTTCTTTTTCTAGGGCAGTTTACTCGACTCATTCCCCAGTCTCACGCACTGCTCAAGTAAGTGTAAGTGTGCGACTCCGTATGAGGACCTCCTTCCCTTCTGCTCTGCCCACTCTCCGTTCACACGGTTCTCAAAGCGGAGGAGGAAGGGTGGGCCGCAGGTACCACGAGTCCTCTGTCCCACACATCTATCCAGAAGCAAGTGTAGTTCACCGGTTCCACCGAATGCTCCTATCTCTCGGCAAAGATCGTGTGAGTGTGCAGTTATGCTTCGGATGTTTCGCCATAGAATAGATCGACCCAGTTCCCATTCTTTGTAGGTGCATTCGCTTTATATCTCCGACACACAAGGAAGGACGCGGGGGGAAGGAAGCGAAGCAGCCCTAGCCTCTGTCCGGACGATCATTCCGCTGGCATCTTGCATTCACGCCTCCGTTTGACTGCCGCTCGGGGATGTAGTTGTAGATACGTTAGTCTTAGTGGATCGTTGGCTCCACCTGTTATCTCCTTCTACGACATGCTGTTGTCGTCGCCATATTCCATATGTCACTTAGTCATCTCTGCCTCGCTGCGGGTCAGCACCTCCGAAAGAAACGGAGGACTTCATTCAGTGACTCCGCGATCGCCCTCTGAACGATCAGAATAAGGTAAAGCTTGAAGATAAGTTTTGTACTCTATTAATTTCTCAGTCCCTCTAGTCGGGTGGGCGTCGGCCGGTCTTTCGACCGAATCCCCCTAAAAACCGTACGTGCGGGTCTCCCCGCATGCGGCTCACGCCATTCGAGGTGGCCTGGCCCAGCCCAGCATTCATTCGCAAATCCTGTAGTGAAATTGAGACTGCTCGACCTCGGAAGCTAATTCGCGTATAGGCAGCGCTATCCGTCGTACCGTTGACTCTATCTATTCATTGAATTGACTTTCTTACAGTTCTCTTTGAGGCTCGCTCCCTTCTTTTTCCAAGAATTCATGCGCTTCCCTTTAATTCATAGGGCCTTCTATAATAGGGGAAAAGCCTTCCATTTCCGTCAAATGACCCGGCCTACCCTGGCTCTTCCACCGTCTGGGCTCCCTTTCCTCCCTATGCTCCCCCGGCGCAGGCCTACCACGCTTCGCGCCTGCGGCGTTTGCGTCAGACGGTCTTTGCCAGTAGTGCCATCCTCCCCGCTGGCTGTATGGGCTGCCCCTCGCTGCTGCGTTCTGTTAGGCTATAGATTCAAGGAAAAATGGAGTTGAATGAGACAGCAGGCGGGTTACACGTTCTACTGTGCCGAGATGTGAGGTACAGGCGGTGATGATCACCCCGGGGTATGCGCTAGCACCCTTGACAGGCACTCCAGGACCCGCCAACGCTCATGAAAACCCGGGTCGGTCTTCTATTCATCTGACCGGAGGTGTGGATAACGAGGCCACCTTCACAACCTTCTCCCTTCTGTCCCTATTAGTATAGGGCGGTTTGCTTGAGTTGCTCAACCGCCCCTTAGCCCGGTGCTCATGACGCGCTACGGAACCCCCACCTTGCCGGGGGACCAAGCAGGGCATAGCTCGCGGCATAGGAGCCGACTCGGCGTCAGCGGCTTCGTGCCGCACTGGAGTAATCCAATATGTGGTTCCGCACGTTCCACCACTTCTCCGTTCATTTCCAATACTGATCGTGAAACACCATGAGCAGCAGGATGTTGAGGTCCGAAATTCGAAGTGAAATTTTTGATTTGCCTGTTCCTAGTTGTCATGAGAAAAAAAGGCAGAAAGAAGAAAGAGATTATTCCCTAAGAGCTTGTACAGTACTACCAACCAGTACCAGAAATGCATCTCCTTCGCCCGCGTGCGATAGCTCTACCTGGCGTGCCGCCTTGCATGCAAGCGAAGCCCTGCAATAATAAATAGCTCACTGAGCAATGATTGATGTTACCTCAGAAAGCTGAAGGAAGGCAGTGCCCTCGATTGTGATTGTTCCAGAGAGAAGGATCATGGCGCCCCAGAACCGTGACATCCAGCAGTACCTTGCGTTCGAGAGACTGATATGTCAGCCGTTATTCCCATTCCCAGTGAAAGAAAGCGGCAGACAGACTCATTTTTTGGCCGGTATTCTCTAATGAGTGGCTTTAGGAGATTGGGCTTCTCCTTTAGACTCTTTACCCATCCGCGGAGGCTTTCCGCATCTGTCTCCGCGGCACTGGAGTATACTTCAGTCATTTCCGGAAATAGCACGGACAGCCGTCCTTTTCCCCTTTCACTCTCTTCGCGCAATTGCTCACGAATCCAAGTTTGAAGCTCCCTTCGAAGTGCCGTGCGCTCTTCTTGATCGGGAGCGGGGTGGTTCCGCCGGTTCTGGCGCCTTCGGCTGCGGCAGGGCCTCAAGAGACGCGCTCAAAGACTATTGAAACGAATTCAAAAATGGCATTACTGCGTTCCACAATTCTTCCACGACCCCCCACGAATCACGAGATTCAATCATTTAGAAAGGAACTTCGCGTCACCCCACTCTATCTAGCCCAAGGTGATGAAAGAATGAATCTCCAGGCGAGAAAACGATTGGCTTTCAAAAAAAAAAGCAAGATAAATGATTCTGAGTCAGAATGCTATTAAAAAAATGTGACAAGAAGATCGATCCCGTATGGAGCCACCGTAACAGTATGTCAAGCAACCTACCTTCCCGGAAAGTTTTGCATACAAGCACTAAAGTCTCTTAATTACATTACTCCATTTCTACTGCCCAACAGACTTTCCTGTGCAACACCATAGCCGTCTCGAAGGCACCAAAATCTTTATATTCAAGTCCGGAGGGCTCGTTGGTGTGAGCAACTCTCCAGATCTATTTTCAACTGCCATATCAAAACGGTGCGCTTTCTATGCTTATATACATAAGATTTTTGAATCCGAAGATTGGTTGGTGAAGGGAACAAAGACTCCCGCCAGGATAAGTCGAGTGAACGGCACTCCAGTCAGGAAGGTTTTCACCCGGGAAGAGCGGAGCGAAGGGAATTTGTGTCTTTTTTTGACACGCCCAAAGCCGAGTGAGACTGGATGGATCCGGTCGAGCGAGGACTGTACTGTTGCCACTTGAGGAGGAGTGTCTCCGGGACATGGCTACCCTTCTATGATGACCGGGCTAAGCCTGAGGAAGCGCACCATAGCCCAGAAGCTTTTAACCAGATCAAGGGGATGATTGAATTAACAGAATTGGGAGTGCTCTATCTGGCATATCGGTATGAAGTTTCTGTGATCACTTTACAACATTTTTTTTTTTTCTGGAGCTAAATGCAGAAAGAAAAGGCAATGGCAATGTAATTGGATCAATAGAATAGGAAGTTTTCGTTTCTCCTGGCTTTCTAAGAAATAGAGAAAACTGGCTAATTAAATAGAGATAAATAAATTGTGGATTGCAATGCAAAAGTTTCAAACAGATAGAGGTCTTTTCTGGCTTTCCGAATCGTCTCAAAAAGGTTCCTCCTGCTGTCGAATCGTATTTGATATATTGAAAAATATCCACGGGATCTCATTCAGGACTTTCTCGCTTGCCCTGTCGATCGTTTTTTTGACATCTTTATACGCTAAAGCCTTTAAAATCAAAGTAAAGGTAAACCGATTATTGCTAAAACGCGCCAAGGTAAACAAACGCTAAAATCAGATCAAGACGAGGAACGTTCGCCTGAGCAAATGATTATCGCTCGCCCCTTCTTGGAACTGAGAACAGAACTGGACTGAAAAGCTTCCTTATTTGAACTATTTGAAAAAGCCTTCAGGATATATCCACTTTATCAAAAAAAGTGTTCCTATACTATTAAGAAAGGTAGGTCGTCCCTTACTCCATTTCTTTCTAAAGTTATAAATGTCGGGGCGGGAAGGAGCAGCAAGACTGATTAGGCGTTCGTGCCCCTCACCCGAGGGTCACTTCACTCTCTTTCAAGACGGTTAAACATTAAAAAGGTAGGAATACATAATCTCTCCCATCGGAGATGTTTCGGAGAGAAATTGAATTTAGGTAAGAAGTAAGTAATCTCTTCTAGTTACCTATGATTGTCGGCGTTTGCCGGGGATTTAGACTCTATGAGCTATGCCCTTAGGTAAGCATTCAAATAGCAAGTAATCCCGACTTTCGAATTGCTAAACAACATCGGATGAGGCCTCCTTGAATAAGATAATGGAAGCAAGAACTTCATCCTACTTTTTGTTCTCAAAGGTGGGCGCTTAGGGCGTGAATCTACATCAATTTAGACCGGCCACTGACCTATCGGACGCTTTTCAGACAGAAGTCGTCATTTTTATGTTTAGAGGTCGTTCTGCAAGGTACCGAAGTCATTCGATCGGGGAGAAAGCACACACGATCTATATATAGATGAATAAGACCAGTGGAGTCGGATGGTGCTAGTGTTCTCACTTACGGAAAAAGGGGCTCCCGCATCAGAAAGAAGAGCGGCACCTCAACCAGCCGCAGACGCATTAGCAGTTCGCGTGGAATCAGATTCAACCAAGGTCAAGGAAGACTGAGGTGACCAAATCGAGGACGATGAGCTATTCAATTATTTCGAGGAATTTGACACAGGTGAAGAAAGGACGGGTTTTCATCCCAAAGAATCAGAGCTAAAGGTGAATGAGCCTACGAACGACCTCCGCTTATCCAATTCATTCCCAATTTCGGCAGCAGACTCGAACCGATCGTTTGGAGTGAAGGCCAATATGGGCAAAAGGCTTGAAGTTGTCAACCGCATACCGAGGCTAAGATTTTTCGCGAATTCAAAGCCGGGAACAAGGGAGATAGATTGTTATAAAGGAATTTTTGGATGGATTGACTACCAATGATACAGGTAAAGTAAAGGATTGCTTGACTTTATAAAAGAAAGGGATTCGCGCACTGACTCAAGCAAGGGATTTGCTCCATAGGCCGAAAATCAAGCATTTTTGAGATACTTGTTACAGGAACGAAGTCCTATACTGTCAAGTAGAGTAACGACCAAGAACGCGAAAGAGCTTTATAACAAATTAGAGTAAGGGCACGCTAAGACTTTCCTTTTCTTGCTTTCGATAGAATCCTGAAAGGAAGGAAGAGAGGTTGTTTTTTTCTTTTCCAAAGAGGGGGGCTAGGAATAGAGAAGTTCATCGTTCAGATAGATACGAGATCATATCATGAAATATTGTCAATGCCGAGCATCCAATGTCTTTCGCTTACAGTCCAGCGGAGAACCCAGCGGATAAGGCATATGGCGTGACACACAATGGATCAGTAGTTAGACTATGAACATTTTCAACTTAATCACGGAAAAGGGAAAGCGTCGATATGCAAGAGTTGAGCTCATTGAGTGCCCTTACTTGACTTGAAGAAAGATGCGAATCCCATCTTTTTGGGTTCTGTAAAGAACGGTCATGAGATCTTCTTTTTCACATGTGGGTCAGAAAGCCCAGCTTTCATTATAGTTGCAACTGGTACCAAACATTTTCTTTCTGGAAAGTAGTTCTACGAGTGCTTTTTCTACGGACGGAAACCCACCTGGTGAGAGCTTTTGGGCATATGTTCCTATTTCTTTGGAATCGAAACCTGCAAGGGTCGGGTAATAAGGGAAGATAAGGTCCTCGTTCGGATAGATTTGAATACCTATGAATACTGAAATTCGATCTTGCCTGAACCCAGCTCCACGGATGAGCCTAAAAACATGATTTAATGGACATGTCAGGCCGCTTCGCTTTTATTGCTTGAGAATGGAAAAAAGTGACCAGGGAAAGTAGCTTCCTGAAGGCTGTTTTCTTTAGGAAGTTTCCTTGAGAAAGGTGCCAAGAGTGAGCCAAAAAGGGGATCATTCATCGATACAATTAGTGGTCCACCTCTAGGAACATAACATGTGATTAATTGTAAAAAGATTTTTGCACATCGTGATCGTGAGACCATATACATAAAGGAAGAGGCCGGTACCAACTCATTTAGAAGTCTAATTTTTCCCTTCCATGACATGATCAGTTATTTGATTTCAGTTAGCCTTAGCCGGCATTCAATTCCTTTCCAAGTCAGAGCATTTCGTACGCAGAGCTTGAATATCTGCCCGAGTAGGCAACTCTATCTCAATAGTTCTTTTTCGTAAAACTCAGTCAAAAAGCGTATAAGTTCAAGTTTGTCTGATTCTTTTCTAGGATAATCTTTCAACGACTGAGCAACCCAATTTTTAGACATGGCATTTCCGTTCATTTTGGTCATTTTTGTGTTTATTTTCAACAGTAGAGATCAACCTATGGGTTTTCCCTGATAGATATCAGTTGTCGCTACCCTATTGGAATCCTATTGGACTCCCTACTGCTATGAGAGGTCTCTCGTCCGCCCAGGGAATGTCAGTGACATCAGCAGTAGAACGACACAGGTATATTGACTCTAAAGGGTAACAATTATGGTATAGTCCTTTTTCCCATGCTTAACACATGCAAGTCGGACAAGAGAGGGATCAGAATGACTCGACTGAAAGGAGAGGAGCGATTTGAGCAGCACGTCCTAGCCTGGGAAAGAATCTCGTGTCCTTGTTTTCTTCCTTTATTTGAGGCAGAAAGAGGCAATGTATCGCAACTTCGGTGACTTTTCGGGCAAGCATGAGGAATTTTCCCATATGGTGGTCCGA
>JANIJF010048141.1:0-14427 GCA_024520955.1 Erythroxylum bequaertii | reverse complement strand
ATTGAGCATATTGTGAGGAAAATTTTTGGGGTGTTACAGGAATGAAGATGAAATGATGATGGTTAATTGAAGTAACCCTTTACGATGCTTTGAGCACATCTTATGTTATGAGATTTGGAGCGATCGTTGGGCTTCGGAAACGGGGCCCAACACTTCATCTGGTTTCATCTGACCTTTCGTCTGCCCTATCATCTGGCCCAATTTTGACCCTTCAAGATGACAGAATATATCTTTTAGATCTATGAGTCATTTTTCAAACCGTCCAAGAATGACGTTGATCCGACATCTATATAGAAAGTTATGCCAATTGTCCCAATTTTTCTGGCCCTTCGTCTGGTTTCGTCTGACCTTTCATCTGGTCTATTGTCTGGTCCAATTTGGACCCTCAAGATGATAGAATCTATCTTCAAGTTCTTCTTGAAAGTTGTAGCTCTATAAGTCCTATTTCAAACCGTCTAAGAATTACCTTGATCCGACATCTATAGAGAAAGTTATGCCAATTGTCCCAAATCGTCTGGCCCTTCGTCTGGCCTATTATCTAGTCCAATTTTGACCCTCAATATGACATAATCTTTCTTCTAGGTCTTCATAGAAGTTGTATATCTCAAATGTCTCTTTAAAACCATCCTAAGAAGATCTTAATCTGATATCTCTAGTGAAAGTTATGCGAATTGTCCCGAGACAGGTGTAATATGATTGAGGGCAAAAATCATGTTTGATTCTTTCAGCCATAACCTTGTTATCCGACCTTTAAACAAAGTGATTCTTGGACCAATATATTTCTAACACAATTATTTCTACCGCTCCATGAAAGTTATGGATTTTGATGTTTATTCGAAAAAGATGGATTGAATCAAAGTAAGGGTATCGGTTGGAAGAGTATGAATTGGATATTTTACTGAACATACTTCGGTATTTTGATGAATCTTGATCGGTAGAGCTCCGAATGAGAGGATTCTTATCTCTAAATAAACTAGAGAAATGGAGCTACAAATTATATGAAGAGATCGAAATTTAAGTCAGTCCCTAAGACTTCCAAATTCTGGATGGAAGTTGAGTATAGTATACTGTTTTAGTCTGAAAATATTTGGGCCCTAATTTTCAGATTTCTGAACCAAATTGAATGATCTTTGTGTCATTAGGAACTTAAGACAATGGGGAATAAATGTTATGAAGAAATCAAATTATAATTCCGGTTTTAAGTTTCCCAAACTCTGTGCTGAAGTGGGAAAATGAGTTTGTTTTGATGTTTGACTGGTATGGGCACGCCACTCTTGTGAGATGATGGATAAAGAGGGTTCATGGAAATATCCCTATAGGATAATATGCTCACATCTTATGACTCCGAATGTTAGGCTCCGGAACCGAGGTCCAACAATCTTCATTTGGCAATGTTTCCTATGATCGTCACCAAATGTTGGCGTTTTGATGATGTTTAATGAAATCATCACCAAAGGTTTGCCTTTTGAAGATGTATCTCTTAATTCATTGCCTAATGTTAGCCTTTTGGAAACGCTTATCTAAATTCTTCACAAATGGGTCTTCATTTGGCGATGTTTTCTAAAATAGTTGCTAAATGTTTGTCAAATACTTCAAAAATTAACGAAGATGGCGTCGTTTTTTTATTATATTTTAAGCCAGATACGAAGCCATCTTCATCTTCCTCATTTTATCTATTCTCCCTCTAGTTTTTGCATTGAAGAAGCGTCGCATGTGATCAATCTTTGTCGTGTGTTGTGCTCGTCTCAAATTATCCGTCCATCCAGGTAAGTCATCCAACTTATGTATTGTTTTTCTGTTCTCATTTCATCATCTGGGTTTATGCTTTCTGTTATTATGTTCTTCTTTCATTATCTACGTGTTTATGTTCTGGTTTCGGTTCTTTGCCTAAATTGCCACTGCTTTGCTTCATTGTGATATAATGGGTTGATATTGGTCAAAAATAGGTTCGTTCTTTGCGTTTTTTAATTAGAAAGTTGGTTTTTTTAGCCTATCTAGTGTTCGATAAAACTTATGATAGAGAGACTTATTATGAGACTTAAAAGGCTAGAAAGTATATGTGTGCATTGTATAACATATACTGAGTCATAGTTAATTGGCATAAACAAGAAAGAGACTTTTTGAAGTATACATGGTTGTGTAATTGTTGTATTGATAAAATTGTCGAGATACATGAACTACTGTAAGTCAGTTTTCTTTCACTTTTCCTACTCTTTTGAATTATTGTTATGTTTATTTTGTGATTATCTTATATGAAGTTGTCATGATCATCCATTATAATAAAATATCCATACATTAGTTTTTAAGTAAGTGAAAAAAACTATATACACTTAATTCACCGTCCTCCTATGTGCTATATGGGACCAATAATTTATATTAAAGCAAATGCCCTTTGTTGCATATAGATTTCTAGTAAAATTTAAGCAAATATTACTATGATATTTTTTGTTACTTTTTAACGAAGATAACCAATGTGTAAATAGACCCCTTTTCTTTAAAGGTGATAATTATATATATTGGAAAAGTAGGACGAAATACTTATTTTAGTTGAAAGGTTTGATCATTGAGAAATTATAGATAATGGTCTTTATATCCCAATAAAAACTAATTATAGATAAAGTGAAGACTAAATTACTAAATGATATAAGTGAATATGGCAATGATACATAGTTTGCTTTATGGTTTGGGTAAAATGAATTTAAAAGGGTGTCTATATGTGAAATCACTTATGAGATATGGCACACACTTGAAATCCCCTATGTAAATGCAACGTTTTGTCAATCTATAAACTTTAATACTTAAGCTCAAGTCAAATTAAATTGAACTTAATTCATTATACTGAACTTATCCGTTTTAGACACTTTTCTTGTACATGTTATCTTTATTTAAGAAATCTTCTTGTTAGGATATTCTTTAAAAAAGGATATTGATGCTATAACATTATTTTTGTGTTCATACCTTACATTAAACTATATAAACTTTTGGTTGAGTTAAAAGTATGTTATCTTACATAATAAATCCAAAAAGCTTTTTTCGTCCTTGCATACTGTAAATTTTTTGACATTCACCAAAAATCACTTTTTATAATCGGTAAGCTAAGATGTTGAACAAAATTGATGGTTTGTTTCTAATTGATTCATATGCTTGTTTTTAATTGATTCTTTCTTAAGAGTTATTTGATATGCTTGTTAGGAATGATGATATTAATACTTTATTTACAAATGCATTCCAACAGAAGGTGTTGAAGCTCATAACAACAAAAGCTTAAATTGAATGAGATCTTAAAGTTATTGCTTCGAAATTAAGAGGTATGTCTAAAAATTACTACTTTTACATGTTGCTTTTTAGATGGGTTTATATTTCTTATTCTTAACATGCTCAATTTCATTGTTTGGTTAAATGTGAACTTAGTATGTCAATTTGTATTGATTTATCATTATGTTATTTAGAACTTAAATTGCATTTAGTAAATTAGTAATTTACTTTTAACTGTACAGCTACATAGACAAAAGTTGGATGTCTCATCGAAAATAGTCTACTCAATACTTAGAAGGAGTTAAAAGTTTCATGCAATTTGTAAAATATCAAATGGATGTAGAATGTTATATTCATTATCCATGCATAGATCGCTTAAATGTGAACATTCAAAGTCAAGATATGGTATATAATCACTTGCAAATATGAGGTATAGATAAATTCTATACTCCATGGATTTATCATCGCGAACGTTATGAAGCAAGTGGTAATAGAAGTGTTGATACAGGTATTGATGGTAGTAACAATTATGTCATAAAGGACTGTGATATTAATCAAGATGGTGATAATGGGATTAGAGAGATGTTAGAGGATTTAGAGAATTGTATTGGTTTGCATAACATAATTGGTAGTATTACAGAAGATAATTTTAGGAAGTCATTGAAAGTTGTTCAAGAAGAATTATATCCAGGGTGCTTGAAATTCTTGCATCTATCTTTTTTGTCAAGTTGTTACATATGAAGGTATATAATAAATGGAGTAACAAATCTTTTAACATGTTAATTGATTTGCTCAATGATGCATTACCTATTAGACACAAATTGCACAAATCTTAATATGAAGCAAAGAAATTGTTAAGGGACCTTGGATTAGGATATATATCAATACATGCTTGTAAGTATGATTGTGTTATATTTTGGAAGGACAGTAAAGATCTTAAAGAATGTCCCATTTTTGGTACATCAAGGTGGCAAATGGATGACGAGAAAGGGAAAAAGATTCTGCATAAAATCATGAGATACTTCCCTATTAACCCACAATTACAAAGACTTTTTATGTCAACAAAAACGGTCATAGATATGAGGCAGAGAGAAATGCATTGATGATAACATTGTACGTCATCCAACAAACTCAAAGGCATGGAAAGACTTTGATGGAAAGTTTCCATGGTTTGCAGAAGATTTTCGTAATGTTTGACTTAGTTTAGCCTATGATGGATTTAATCCATTTGGTAATATAAGTACTTCTTACAGCATATGGCCATTAATTCTTATGTCATATAATTGACCTCCATGGAAGTGTATGAAGGAGTTATTTTATTATTATCTTTACTTATTCCAAGACCTACTACTTCTGGTAGTGATATCGATGTATACATGCAACCAATAATTGATGACTTGAACAATATCTGGGAGGTTGGATTAGAAACTTAAAATGTTGTTAAAGGTGAAACTTTTATAATGCAAATGGTTGTTTTGTGGATTATAAATGATTTTTCAGCTTATAGCAATTTGTCTGGATGGAGTACTAAAGGGTATATGGCCTAGCCTGTGTATAACCATCAAACTTAATCAACGAGGCTATGAAGTAAATATGTTATATAAGACATCGTCGTTACTTGAAACATGGGCATAGATGGCAAAGAAGCTAATTATTTAATGGTAAAGTAGAACATAGTAAAGCTCCATTGCACTTGTTTGATGATGACGTGATTGAACAATTATCACATTTGGGTAAGTTTACACCTGGCAAACACCTAAGTAAAAGAAAGAGAAATTGAAGTGTTGTTGCTCTTAATTGGAATTAAAAAAAGAATATTTTTCAATTTGCCATATTGAAAGGAATTGCTATTGAGGCATAATCTTGATATGATGTATATTGAAAAAAAACATATGTGAGAATATTTTAGGTACTTTGATGGGAATTGATGGCAAATTAAAAGGCACAATAAGGCTATATTAGACTTGAAAGACATGAATAGAAGAAAAGATTTGCATATGAAAAGAAGAGATGATGGGTCATACATTATTCCACCTACATGTTACAACATGTCAAAAAAGAAAAAGCAAACTTTTTCTCAATTTCTTAAATCAGTCAAGTTTTCTTATGGGTATGTATCTAATATAGCCCATTATGTCAATGTGTATGAGAGAAAAGTTGTGGGGTTAAAAAGCAAGGATTGTTATGTAATTTTGCAACGATTACTTCGCGTTGGAATACATAGGTGTTTGCCAAAGGATGTGCCCGTAACTTTGGAACAATTGGGTGAGTTTTTTAAGCAATTATGTTGCAATACACTAAAGGTAGAAGATCTTGAAAAATGGAAAAAGACACAGCTTTGATTCTATGTAAGCTTGAACTAGTATTCCTCGCATCTTTTTTTAATGTTTTGGTGCATTTGACAATTCATTTACCATATAAGGCAAAACTTTACAAACCGGTTCAATTTCGATGGATGTTCTCCATTGAAAGGTAATTTATATTAACTTCAACTTTTTTTCTCAACTTATTTGTTAGTAACAATTGTTAATGTTTTATTCCTCAAAAACAATTGTTAATGTTTTTATATTTTATGTAGGGTTTTCAGGCTCTCTTAAGCTTATGTATGTAATAGAGCTCGACCTAAAGGCTTTATTGCAGAGGAGGCTCTATTGCAGAGGCTTATATATCAAATGAATGTTTGACATTTTGTTCTATGTACTTAAATAACATGGAGACAAGATTTAATAGAGAAGAATGTAACTTTGATTTTGATCAAGATAGTGGCTTGTCAATTTTCTCCCAAAAGGTAAGGCCACTTAGAATAAGAAAATATGTAGAGTTAATTAAAGACGAACTCGAAATTTCCCATTGGCATATTTTAAGCAATTGTGAGGAAGTCGATTTATATATGAAGTATGTATATTACTTCTCATTCATTCTTTCATATTTAAGTATAACATTCAATCTGTCTTTTCTGACATATATTTACTTTTTCAAATGGAGAGCACAAAGATGAAAGTAAAAGCAAAGGAATTGTTAATGTTAAAGGAAGACATAAGAGTAACTTCCCATCATGGTTTAGGACTCGAGTAAGTTATTCATGGAATAGTATGAACTTATGGCACTATGTAGGAGAGATTAACTTCTAATTATATTTTTGTACAGATGATACAGTTGCATAACCGTAAATTTCCAGAGGCGATGAGAACATTATATGCTTTGACATATGACCCTCATATATGTGGGAAAAAATAAATTGATTGCATTATTTATGAAGTTAGATTTCACATAAAAGATCGTGACAGTTGACTTAGAAGCCATGGTTATTGTTGAGGGACAATATAACAACGAATTTATTGACTTCTATGGTGTAATCTCAGAAATAATAGAGTTACAGTACATCAAGGATAAAAAAAAGTTTGTTCTTTTTAAGTGCAAATGGTTTAATCTTGGTGATAAAGGGATAAATATAAAAGTAAATGGCAGCACTACTAACTTTTTCTAATATAAAGTACTATAAAACAAGAATATTAAGTCCATGATTGTTTTCGCTCCTTTTATGGCACGGTTATTCACTTTCAACTTATAAAGTTTATGGTTCCTCATCAATATTTGAATTCTGTACGGATTACCACGATCAACATAATACCTAATAACAATAATTCCATCAATCAGGCAAAATTATGGAAATAAATTGTTCGAAGATGAGGATTGTTATTTACATAGACTTCCAAGTTATATAGAAAATCAAGTAACATTCTTTTACTCCTAACTTCAATGTTAGTAATACATGGTATGATAATGATCCTTTTGTGCTTATAAGTCAAGTGAAGCAAGTATTCTACATCAACGACACCGTACTAGGCAGTAATTGAAAAGTTGTTCAAAATTTTCAATATTAAAATGTTTTTTATTTTTATGAAAGGAACGGTCCAATGGGCGAGGATGGTGATGAAGTAAATCAAGAGATTGAATCGGAGCTGAATAATGGATCCCTTCAAATGGAAGATGCAGATATATCATCATTTCATAGGAGAGATGTTGATCCCAATATATTAGAAGCAAATGAAAGTACAAGCTAATCTTGTCTTACAAAGAGATGAAGACTATATTGAGGATTCATTATATAACAATGATGATACTTTAACCAAATATAATAATGATAAAGAGTCGAATCATAATGCAATTAATAATGATGATTTTCAAGATCTTGATCGTGATGATTGAAGGTAATAAAAGTGTTCTTTATATTGTTTGAAATGTAATGTTGTAAACATTTGTGTAAATGGGTATTGTTGATGTTTAACTTATATTAATGTGGATTATTGATGTTTTAGTCATGTTAATACAGATTGTTGTTTCTTGAGTTATGTTAATGCAGATTATTGATGTTTGAGTTATGCTAATCCGTATTATTGATGATTGAGTTATATTAATGTATATTGTTGATGATTGAGTTATCCTAATGTGTGTTATTAACGATTGAGTTATATTAATGCGTATTGTTAATGATTGATTTATGCTAATGCGGATGCATATTGTTGATGATTGAGTTATGCTAATACGAATTATTGATGATTAAGTTTTATTAATGCTTAATGTTGATGATTGAGTTATATTAATGCCTGTTATTGATGATTGAGTTATGTTAATACGGATTGTTGATGATTGAGTGTTAATGTGGATGATGATTGAGTTATGTTAATGTAGATTATTGATGATTGAGTTATGTTAATGCAGATTGTTGATGATTGACATATGTTAATGTGGATTATTGATGGTTGACTTTTTTAATGCGATTATTGATGGTTGAGTTATGTTAATACGGATTATTAATGATTGAGTTATGTTGATACGATTAATGTTAATGATTAAATCTATGTCTGTAATGATGATTGGATGTATTGTAATGTTAATAAAATTTATGTTTGTTTTTATAGATATCTAATATAATGGCACTTGATAGAAACAAAGGGAAAAAGGTGGCAGGTATTGAAATTGTAAAGCAGAGGGATGTGCAACTTCAACTAGATTAATCAATTACTAACCAACAACAACATTTGACCTCAGTCACTAATAAAATTAGTCAGGCACAACCTCATTCTTCCTCAAACAATAGTGAATCAACTAGTACAGAGGGATTTGCAGGTTTGCTATTCTTTAACACCTATAAATAAACTTATATTTAAATATATATTTACATGTTTAATGCATATTTTCTTATCATTATTGATTTGTTGTCAAGTTCCAATGTCAATATTAAAAAAAAGTAGAGGTATAACTATAGGTTATGAATTGCAACAAATAGTAAGTTATCAATACATATTGATACTTCACAAGGTCGTCCCACAAATAAGATCTAATCTGCAAAATTATTAAGTGAGTTGGGGCTAATTGCGATAACAGAATTACCTTGCCTCAAGCATGCTAAGGACTTGAAGGAAGACAACTAGCTTGAAAATGCTTTATATAAAGTTGCGGTAAAATTTCAATTTATTTAACTATATTCAATATTGTTTCACTTATTTTAAGATTAATTATACTTTTACTTATTATTCACAGATGAAATTGAATGTTGTTGATATCGAGAACCCTGATATTTCAAACTACATAACTTCATTGTTGAAACAAAGGACCATGGATTGCTTTTATAGGTTTCATTAGTTTTATAAATCTTTTCCCTCTGATGTAGAGGCAAGAAGACATGTTTCGGAATGAATTTCTCAAGAAAATTTGATTAATTTGTGTGATTATTGAACCTCTCCCAAAGTTCAAGATTTTGTTCTTTCCCAAAGTTCAGGATTTTGTTATTTCCCTTCAAATTTGCTCCCGTTAATCTTATTAGATGATTTAATGGCTACCTAATCTTTTTTTTCTTTATTTAGGAAAAATGTGAAAAGGTAGAGGTCAATAGAAGAAAAATGAAAACACCTCACAATTAAGGATCCAAATCATTTGTACTCGCTGAAATGAATATGTAAGATCTTTTTTTACAAGTTATAATTATATCAATAAACATTATATTATTTATTGTGCCTTGTATTTTTCTTTCATTAAACAGAGTAAAAAGGAACGACGTAGACAAGAATATGATAGGATCACATTGTACAAAGTTACTCATTATAAGAAAGGTCAAAGGTGGATGTTTGAAGAAGTGGAAAATAATTATATAAGTATAAATTTTTTAAAAAAATTTAAGTTTATATATTTATGTAATACTAACTAATAATATTTGAATTGAATATTGAATTTATTTTTTTAATTTTAGAATAAGATGTAGGAGTTGTTATAGAAATTAATGTCTCAGGGCTATGAGGTCCATGTAAAAGACATTTGCAATATCATGCTTAGTACACATTTTGGTTATATCAAAGTTTTTAGCTTTGGCCCTAAGCCAAATGTTTAAATCTCCTCAAGATCCACATACTTTCGTCGTCTTGTAAAGTAAAACAAGTCACTCAAGGCTGAATTATAACATACTAAAAAAAAGTTAACCAAGTATGATAAGTTCCTTAAAAAAATAATTGGCCCAGATTATCAAAGCAGTGAAGATGAAAGTGAATGGTATTAATTACATCTCTTATATTTTTTTCTCTTAATTCCTGCTTGTATTATAATTTAAATTTAATACTTTTTCTCGAATTACAGATTTGAAGAAGATGCATTAACTAAGTGACTTGTATTTTAATTTGTAAACTAGTCTTTGTATTTATTATTTGTGTATAAGAATTGTTAAAGTTTTAATTAAAATCTTGTATACGTTGAAATTTAATGATATTTTATTTTTTATATATAATGCTTCAAATTATCAAATATTTTTGCATAATTTTATAATAAATTAACAATAAAAATATATCGAAACATTATATACAATAATATGGATTAAAAATGTAACAAATAATTTATTCCAACATGGTATAATATTTCGTTAAATCATAGATAACAAATTTGAAATGTAGCTAAAACCATTTCGCTATGTTTTCAAAAACATAGCTAAAAACTTTTGCTTATGTTTTCAAAACGTAGCCAAAAACATGTAGTTATGTTTCTAGAAAGGTAGCTAACCTTTTTGAAGTTGAATCTCTTTTGATTGGAATCTCAAAGATTGGATTCGATCCTAACTCTCCTTGCTTTTAAGAGAATGATTAAGCTTTAACTTTCTTCCCCAAAACAGAACCTGATGCTAGGCCAAGTCCCTTAACTTGACCGTTAATCAGGAATACTTAGCCTATGTTATAAAAAAGCATATGTAGCGTAAATTTTTTAGCTACATTTCCGAAAACATAGCTAAAAACTTTTGGGTATGCTATAGGAAATGTAGCTAGTAGTTTTATCTTATTAAATTTGTAAACATTCCCGCATTTCCATCCCCCATTATTTTGAATTTCCCATTTATTAATATTATTGGATCACTTTTCATCCATTGTATGGATTGATCTAAAATGCGTAAAAGAAGTTAGTCATACTTAAAAGCCGAGTACTCTACTATTGAGTTAGGAACCCAAATAACAAATAAAAAACTTAGCTTATATAGGTACAATCAGAATAAAAAAAGATTTTTATATCATATCAAATCTAATAAACCAAAGATTTGATTGAAGAAAAAAACGATGCATCGGTTCAATAGTCAATATTCCCTTTTTCATCAATTCAGTAAGAGTAAAATCTTTTTGAATCATTATAATATCGACACTCATTTATCCTCTTTGAATAGAGGATATAATAATTGATCATGAATTTGTCAATCTAAGCAAAAGACTTGATTAAAAAGTTCTCACAAGTGTCAAACATATCTTGTTCCAATTCGTTAAGCATAAATGAAACTTCCATAAAAAATTTCATTAAAAAGGTTTGGATAAATAAAATTCATCTTATCTTTCTTATTCCTAATTATCAAGAATTTGAACCAAAAGTGGATACATTCAATATCCAATTTTTTGACAGCCGAAAAGGGGTCTTTATTAACTTTTTACTTTATCCGAGTTTCTTTATTTCTAGATCAAAAAGAAGAAAAACTCCATTCTACCATACTATTGGATCTCATTAAAATAGTGTTGATTGAAGTCTGCCCTTATTTATCTATGTTTAACTATGATGCCAAATTGGAATTCTTTGCTCTCTTTTTTTGCAATCCATTAAGAAGTAAGAAGTCAAGTTTCATTCAAATTAATCACTTTGACTAACTTGACTAACAGTTTTTACGTAAATTATAAGTTAAAAGGCAGTAGGAACTAAAATAAACAATTCAGTAGCAATAAATGCGAGAATATTTCCTTCTATCATCTTGTCCTTTTGTTATGATTTACTTCGCAATAACTCGGGAATGATTCCCATAGAGATGATAACGTCTATAAATTAAATGGGATGAATTCCATGGTAATGATGTCCAATCGGATCAATATCATGAATAGCAATATCTGAGTTATCAAATAGATTCATTGTCACACTTGGAATAGTATAACATAGAAACATCATTTATCCATAACTAATAAAAAATCGAGAATTTCATTTCATTACCTTATTTTTATTTATTATTTTTTATCTTTTTTTCAACTCCATTTTTCCTAAATTCTGAAGTAAATGGGCTTCTAGAAGCGAGATTTTTTGAGTGATCTTTTCAGAGCCATCGCTTGTCACTTGAGTTTGAATATCGGTAAAAAAAAGATTTGCATGATTCTTTCTACAATTTACTCTTATATCACCCCCAAAACCCATTCGTTCAATTTTTTTCTTTGATTCCAAGAAACAATAAATAAATACTTGTTTGTCCCTCCCACACCCTACGTGGGATTTACAGCTTGGACTTTTCCGGTGAGTTCATAAGGATAGGACATCCATATTCTCGGACTATACAATCCGGTTACATGAAAAGTATTTTTTCCTATCCTCATGAATCGATCAATACTCATGTTTTATTTCTATATTGTTATTAATTATGAATAACTAAGAATGAAAAGAATAAATAATTGAAATTAATAGCATAAATTAGAGTAGTTTGCTAAAGTCCTATGTGAAAAACCATAGGAGTGTATTAGTTTTGCAAACTCTCCGATTTACCGTAGTCGTTTCTACCACAATCAAAAACTAGAAAAATTAAACGCATAAAAATAAATGTTTGCTGAAATTTGTTAACGCAGTTTGACACATCTTATCTACATTTGCGGGGCCCTCACCTAGCATAATACTTTCACCAAAGGATAACAATAGTTTTACACAAGCCTTTAATAAGCCGACACCACTCAACCCTTGACAATACTCCTTGTCCTCACTACACTTGAAAGTGATTTACACCCAATAACACGACCAACTCGTGTTAACCTGAACAGAGGATTTTTCTCAACAATCTTATAACGAAAGAACACAAAATAAAGAACTCAAGGGATTAAACAAAGTTCAACATGAATGAAAACAGTTGAAAAGGAAACAAAGAACAACTTCCTAAAGTTTTCGGCTTTTCCAAAGATTAAGATGCAGCCAACAAATCATGCACAACCAACGAGTCACACATGCCCAATCTACCTCTGCCCTTTTCTGTTCTGCACTCCACTATAACATATTTTAGTTACGCATCTGTGAACAATATAGAACAAGGCTACACATACATAGAATCCAACTTCCTAAAGTTTTCGACTTTTCCAAAGATTTAGATGCAACCAACAAATCATGCACAACCAAAGAGTCACACATGCCTAATCTACCTTTGCCCTTTTTCCGTTATGCACTCCACTAATGAATAATGCTAGTTCGTTTGAATTTAATATACACACTAAACTTCACTTTGTTATGAATTCCTAATGTTGTCAAAAAAAATGTATTATTAATCAATTCAAAAGATCCAATATTTTGACAAAACAGAATTCTTTTATTTCGAAATTTTAATTTGAAGTGGCCCTTTCGTTCATTCATTGGAAAGAGGGAATTTCTTTCAATTTCAGCAATTTAGACATCTGGAAAAAATATAAGAAAGACCCATATATTTATCCATCAACATTACAAGTAAATACCAAGCAAGAGATTCTTTGTAACTATAACACAACTAAAAGAAATTTTGTTCTTAGTTATGTTCAAAGATATTCCTCTTAACAATTATCTAACAAAATAACATATTATCAAGATAGAGAACCCCTTTGATCGAAATAAAAATTCAATCACGATGTTATTTTCTTGTTCCTGAGTAGGTTTTTCAATTATTTTTAGGTTTGTGCTCCACTCTGAGTAAAGATTCGCTCGATTTTTATTTACACATATAAGGCAAATGCCTTGAATACCATACCTTTTTTCTACAATTTTTTTTGTAATTCCTTACACGTCTTCCACCAACGATTGATTATGAATCAGTTTGAAATTACTCTTGTTTATAACATTATAGTGTAATGCCTAGAAAGAAATTGTTGTTGGGAAGGTTATAATAGAGACGGTGATATTTTAGTTGGTAAATTAATGCCTCAAATAATGTTGTTGACAGTATACTTTGGATCGAAATTGGGGGAAGTACTGCCTGATCGTTTCTACCAACTTTTTGCCCCAATTCAAATTCTTTTTATAATTAAAATGTTGAATTCAAAAGAAAATTAACATTCTTTTTATATTTTATATATTCAAATTCAATATTTTTATATATTAAATTTCAATATTATGCAGAAATTTTCTTTTCAATAAATTAAAGAACCTATACTACTAATCTGTTGCGTATCTTAGTCTTCCTATTCATCCACTCATTCTATTCTTTCTTAATCATCCGTTAAACTTAAAGTAATATTATTCCTAGAATACAATATTCTACTCAAATTATTCGAATCCAATATAATTTAGAAATTGTATTCAATAATTGAATTCAATTCAATTTGAATGGTTAAGTTCAAAAGTCTTTGCAGAAAGATCTATAAAAATACTAATACAATTTGATTTCTCAATTCACTTAATATTCCTTCTAAAGCCCACTTCTATCCCATACTATGAGTGAAAGGGGAAATGAAAAGAAATATAAATTTTATTTTTCAATTTATCAAAAGAAAGAAAAAATTAGGACATAAAAAATGTTCTTTATAAAAAGAAATAATAAACAAACCTCCACAATAAAAAATAAATCCAATTTTATTATTTCGATTTAGAAACATATATGACTTGAATAAAACTAAAACTAAAAAAGAACAAGATTCGATAATCAAGAATCAGACAATTCATAAAATT
>JANIJF010047249.1:0-14440 GCA_024520955.1 Erythroxylum bequaertii | reverse complement strand
ACAAAGCTCGTGGATAATATGTTTACATATTGAACGATAAGCGAAAACATTTTTGTAAAAACTTTTGGTATGGTGCACACGCAAGGAGTCTGTTATGGTGATCCTGCTATCGTGAAGAAATATGCTAGACACACTCAATTGCATGAAATTTTTTTATTCGATTGTGCTGCTTTGACATCCGATGGTGTTTTTGTAGCAGCCAAAGGTTTTGGTTCCCCCTGAGAATCAACTACTTGTAATCCAGAATTAAGAAACCTATCCAATCAATTTCTTCATATATCACTATAAGCACTTGACAACTTGCTCGCTGTGACAAGATGTGAATCTCCAAAATGAAAAGCTGGTTCACACCAAGGAAACAAAGAAAAGAATTTGCATACCTTCATCTTATTTGGAATCTCAAAGAAAATAAAACAACAAAGACCGTATGCATGAAGAAGAAACAATGTAGGCAGATACCTACCCCAATGAAGTAGTTGAGTAGCCCTCCACCTGGGAAGCTTGTTTAAATGGGCAGATTTTGTAAACATATCTGAAGCAGAATTCAACCACCAAAAAGTCAAAAAGTGCACAATTAAGGACCGTAACTTCTAAGATGGGTATGATGAAATATGAACTAGAAGAAACAGGTTTCTCACTTGTTCTCTTTGCTCTCAAAACAACGATCATAGAAGGAGTAGAACTCTCTCTCTCTGCCTGGAAAATTGAACCACGTAGTTGGGAAACAGAAAAAAGGAAAAAAGAACAAAGAAGGTTAATTCCATGTTACAGAGACATGGTGTTCCAAATTTACCAAAGTCATGTTTTAGCTTCCGTGTCAAACTTGATATCTTTGACTGTAATTTAGACAACTTGGTGCTGGACTTCTCATACTCCTTTCGTACACGAGCAGCATCTAATAAGCCAAATAAAATTTAGTTTTACACATTCTCAAAATTTGCATCGCCAATTGAGGCACTTGTCTACCTGATAAACTCACGGGAGTCTGGAACAAATTTACAGCTTGTAGAATGTTTCGAACAGTCTGCTGTATCTTCTCTAACCAGGATGGATTATCTAGACAATTTACGTTAAAAAAACATCCAGTAAAAAAAGAAAGCCACAACAGCCTGAATTACAAATTCTGCTGCAACAAAACCTTTTCCTCTCTAGTTGTAGAATGGATGAATAACAGGCTCTTTAACCAAAAATAAGCACACAAAAAAAAAGCTAGGAATAATCAGTGTGGCACCTGAAAAGTCTGAATCATCATAAGAATCATGGTTGGATGAAGAGCTGGTATCATCATGTATTTCTTCTTCATAAGCTTCATGCGTGTCATCTTCTGCATCTGAATCATCATAAGAATCATGGTTGTATGAAGAGCTGGTATCATCATGTATTTCTTCCTCATAAGGTTCATATGCGTCATCTTCTGCATCTATATCATCATACTTCCCAGTGTCATCATCAGTTTCTGAAGTGTAGCCATCATCATCAAGTTTTTCCTGTGGCATATCCTCATGTTCTTCATGATCTTTGGTATAATCACTCTCAACACTATTAACCTCCTCATTTTTCTTTTCTGCTGTTCCTGTCCATCTAGAAGCAACAAGGCGGCCCAGCTCTTCTTTTGACAAGCCTTCAGTAGTTTCAGATATCTCAGTGTCCTACATATAAAACATAAATTGATCTAATCTTTTCTTTTGTAACAGACTAGATGAAGCTAACAACAAATCCACAGACATAAGACTTAAAGGCAATCGACACATGTTTTCCAGTTTATATTTCTTCATCATTCTATGAAATATTTGATTGAAAGAACTGATAAAGTTAGTAAATGGTTAAGACAAGTTTGAAATGCTACAACTGAAGACAATTTATTGGTAAATAACTGCAGCTTTTGGGAGCTAGGAAAAAAGGCATTACTACCTTCTTGGCTTGATCACGAGACACCTCACTTCCAGCATCATGACTAGTTTCAGATACGGACAGAGGGCCATCCTTGCTCTGTTGTGACACAGAATCTTTCTTTTCATCTGCTGCATGCTACATTTGCAGGGACAAAGATGCCATACCTTAGTTATCCTATCAAACTATCACTGTAGTACACAAAATTTGAAGTTCAAGATCTCATGACCATAAATCTCCATCACCTGCTCCACCCCACTAACTGTGCTTCCTTCAGATTTGAGAGCATCACGAGCTTCATCAGCTACATAATCCACATGTTGAACTGCTGTATCCTTTCAGAGGAAGCAAACAGTTTTGAGAAGTATTAGCTCCACCAATTCTGTACTTACAACGGGATGATCAAACTAAAGTGATGTGGTATTGGTAAAAATGAAGGAAGTATCTTTAGAGTGACATCACAAGCATAAGTAAATATCCACTTTATCCAAAAATTTAGACCTAAAGCAGTAATGGAAGAAGTGTAGTTTAAAATGTTTATTTTGTTCTCCTAGTCGTCATAGATGTAATCAAAGAGGATTAACAGAACCCAGTTGGGAATCATAGGTAAACAAGAAATATCCAAACCTCATCTGCAGAAGAATCACCCGAATTACCAACTTTGTCGTCGTTTATACTCTCTGCAGTTTCTTGTCTAGACTCCCTCTCAATTTGTTTGTCCTGTTCATTGACCTTTTCTTCAGCTTCTTTCCTTTCCTTTTCTTTCTCGAAACATTCTTTCTCTTCTGCCTTTTCTATCTGCTCTTTGTGCTCTACATGGAGATAAACAGAACAATATAATAAAAAGACTTGGATTATCAGACCTACTAGATCTTATAGATCTGTGTCCAAGACGTTGTATTTGAGTATGGATGTTTTGCATTCACAAGATCCATTTATGTTCACAACCTTTTCAATCAAACAGTTCAAGGATCTTAACAAGAAAATTCATATCAATCAATAGTTCAACTAATAGAGCTATTGAATAGAATGAAAATGTGAATGATCTTAGCAGTCCGCACATATGAGATGGACGCAAAGGAGCAATAAAGAATTGAATATATTAAATGACACCTTTAAGCTGTTGAACCAGCCCTTTTAGTATCTTCTCTTCATCTCTTAGCTTCGCTAGCTCTGCCTCATCCTTGGCAATTCCTAGTTTGGCTTGTTCAATTTCTCGTCTTCTTAAAGCAACCCCATCCTTATAGGTGGCAATCTTTTTCTTCAACTTACCCCGAGCTGCTTTGCCAGCCTCCCAGCATGTATTTTGGCAATTAACTTGGCCATCATACTCATCACTCCCATCACAGCAATCTGGCATTATCACATGTAGAGATCAAAGACAAACGGTGATGAATTAGAGGGTGCATGTAAGAGGCTCCAGGCACAATTTAATGAGCAGTTAAAGAAGTATGGCGTTCTTATTTGATTGCTTAGAAAAGCTACAATGAAATGCATGATGCTTTGTTTTGATTGGTTCAAGAACAGAGATAGAACATTAAATGACACATAGCACATGTCTTTTATAAGGAAAGAAGAAGTAGGATGTAACTTGGTTGTGCATGGTAGATCTCCTAATGCCTGTTTGTTGCACAACTCAAGTATGTTAACCTTGCCTTAGCATAGTTCAAACGATACTATGAGCTTTGATTCCACCAATCAGGAAAAGATGTTTCTCACAATGTTGAGAAGATTTACATACCAGACAGCTATAAAGGTAACATTGCATGCTTCTTAGGATTCATGAAGAAGCCAATATGTTAAGAAGATGACTAAAGTTGGCTCTTAAGAACTAGGCTCATGGGTAACAGAGATATAAATAGGTAATAAACGGAATCCTATGCTTTCCATGATTCTGTTTTCTTTTGGGATATCATGAATGGAGGGTCAAGGTGAAGAACATGATTCATCAAGGCAAAAAGCTGGAAAGCAAGCAATAAACGGGGTAAATGACAATGGTGAGTGAAGTGCCTAAAAACAACTTACCACAAACACCATCATTGACCCTAGAAGAGAATATGAAAATGGGAGTATGATCAGCATTCCGGCAATAGAATTTGCCACCGGGGCATGCTGATGTACCTATAACCATTAGAGAAGTGATGAACACAGTATTAAAATGAAGGAAAATAAAGAGCAAAAAGGTATAGCAAAAAGAGAGAGAAACCCTTTTTTATTTTTCAAAAAAAAACAGAGAGAGAAACCAGGCTCGTCAGAGGCATCATCAGGGCAATCACAGAAGTCATCTTTGAGCTGTGCTTTAGAGAATTTCTTGGATCCATCTTTACATCTTATGAAATCTGATGATACTCTGTAATAATGATCATCTGATCACATTACATACACACAGCAGATACATAAGTCAGTACAGGAAATTATACAAAAATGGACAGTAAACACGAAGAAGAAGAAGAAAGAGACCTTGAGGAGAGATTCCATAAAAAGGGTCAATTGGAATTGCTGATCTAACGGTAATTCTAGACGTTTTCAACAACAAAAACAGCATTCCCAACAGGAAACCACTAACATCGACTCTCATTCTTCTTCTTCTTCTTTCTCTTCCTCTGGAGCAAAAAATGAGAGAGAAGTAAATTACGCATGAAGTCCTACTGCCGTTATATTTTGGTTCCAACACGACGCCGTAGACCGAGAATAAGATCAAAACGGCGTCGGTGGACTAGAAAGAAAATATCTTTAAAACAATATAATAATAAAATAAGGTATCGTTATCTTTCTTCTTCATCCTCCATTGCAGTGAAGAAGAAGAAAATGGAGGGAATGTGCTTCTCACTCTCTCTTCCTTCTTGTTCCGTCCCTACTTCTTCTTTTTCTCGTTCAAACCACCACCACCACCACCACCAAAGCCGGAGTAATTACCTTCAATTCCTCATGGCTTTTTCTACTTCCTCTCTCGTCAGTGTTTCGCCCAATTACCACTCTCGCCCTTTTCTGTCACTTTCAACTTCAGCAGCACCAGCATCAGCTTCGGTCCTCCATTTCTCTGCTAAAGATAAGAAAGAAGCTAACGAAGAAGAAGAAGGAGCAACAGTTATGCCCAAACTTGATAAAGCTGGTCGCTTTTGTAGCCCCAGAGCTGCACGTGAACTCTCTCTGTATTGACTCTCTCTTTTTTCTTCCAAAGTCTATGCTTTTCTTTTCTGGGATTTTTGTTTTGTTATGGGTTTTTCTTTTTTAACCGGATTAAACTATGCTAGACTAGATTCTAGTTGCATGCATTGTCTCATATAATCTGCTGGTTTGTTTGCATATACTCCAAGATTGATCGTATATGCCGCATGTTTAGAAGGGTCTGACCCAGTTCGACTTTTCGAGAAGCGGATAAACGCAAGAAGAGGTAAAAATCAATCCATTTCTTGCTCAAACATTTCAATTCCCTAAGATTTATGGATTTTTTTTTTCTTTGTTAATCAGAACCTGGATATGAGTTTGATAGAGCTTCTTTGTTGGAATACAATCACATGAGCTTTGGAGGACCACCTGTCACTACTCAAACCATTGAAGAAGCTAATGACCTTGTACGCACTGATGAACAAGAGTCCGCCATTGGTAATTCCAATAGCCTTTCCTCTTGTTTCACATCTCAGCATCTGTTTAGTGAATGTAACTGTTGGATCAACTTCAACCCCATTTGATAGGCAATCGACACCTATTTGAGTATTCTTCTTCTTCTTTATTCTTTGTTGCCCTTGTAAATGCTTGCTTTTGTAATGCTCTACCTACTTGTGTTCATGATCCTTTAACTGTTTCTGGTTTCTGAATCACCTTTTCATCTTTTCTCTGATTCAGAAGCCGAAGTCCTTTCAGCTCCTCCAAAGTTGGTATACAGCAAACTACTCCTGCGGTAATTTCTGTGTCAAGTCTTGTAATGTATGCACTGACGCATTTATCCTGCAAGTTGAAAACATTTGATGGGAGAGGGACACAGACTTCAATGTTTACATATTCAATCTGATTCATTTCTTTGATCTTTCCTGGCAGTTTCACTAGGAAACTTTTGGTAGCAACTGTGGATAAGTGGGATAGCCATGTCCTTGTCATAGACAAAGTTGCTCCTCCAGAATGGAAGGTTCTGATCTATGCTTCCAACTCAATTTCCTTGTTTAGTTAGCCCTTGAACTGTTCTCTATTTCTCTTAAACTCACCATGCCTAATGCTCACTGATATAGTGCAATGAGGAAGCACATTCTGGTGTTTTCTTAAGAGTAAAACGAAGTTTTCCTACTTCATTCTATCGATGGACATAATTAGCTTACAAGTTCAATGGTTGGATATAAATGTAGAACGAGCCAACAGGCAGAATTTTGGAGCTTTGCATCCTCCACTTGGCAATGTCAGAAATTGCAGTTCTCGGAACACGTCACCAGATTGTCATCAACGAGGTAGTTTTGCCGTCCCCCAGTTAAAAATTATAAACTTAGATTCACTTGTTTAGCTCAGGCATTGAGGGTCACTAAATTCCTGTTAGTTTCTTCTTTTTGTTAGTTATGGTCGTTTTTGTTTTGCTGGTATGGATTGCTTGATTGATTGAGTAATGTACTTTTGAGGTGCATGAAGGCTGTTGATCTAGCTAAAAGGTTCTGTGATGGCTCGGCCCCCCGCATTATTAATGGATGTCTTAGAACTTTTGTGAAGGATGAGATGAGTGTGGGGATGGCTCGTGCGAGAGTGGATCTGTAAGTGAAGTTTCCACCTTGTTTTCGAGCAAGACTTAACAGCAGAACATGCAGGAAGGCTGACCGAGAATTTCAGAACATGTAAAAGACACTGAAGTTAAAGACAATTCGTGATGGTAAAGTTTGCTCAATGGCGTCTGTTCTGAGCAGATTGGACGTTTTATATATCAGATTTTTTTGGTAATTGAGAAAAGAAGAGAACGAGAGGAGCTTCTTGTTCCTGTTGTTATATATGAATTCGCACATATACTAAACATTGATTTCTACTAGACATTTGATATGAAATTTGGTAAACTCATTCGTTTGTTATTAGCAGCAGCAGTAGCTGTGTAATGCTAAAAGGAAACACTGGTTGCTTATGTACACAATAGTCTTATCTATATTAATGCATTTCCAGATGATTTTGTAATGAAATTGGGACTGAAAATATTCATTCATACCATTCCTGGGGACGCCATTTCCCTACATTTCATCGAGTAGACTTGCAGATAGATTTACATACTCATCACCTAATAGTTAACAGTTGACTTGATTGCATCGAGTATCTGCAACCATACCACCACAAAAAAAAAAAAGGAGTATAAACCATCATTTGATGCTCTTACCATCTTCTTCAACACTAGATTCTAGTAGCTGTTTGTTAAGTAAATCCTTACCTTGTTCTTGGTGGGCACATAGAACGGCTCAAAAACCAGAGGGAACGGAGTGTCAAGACCGCATACTCTCGCCACCGGGGCTTCTAACTGCATTACATTGACCACATTTGATTTTCTTTTCAGTAACCAAATAAGAGCAGCAAGCCAAAAAGGAATTAAGAACTGCAAAAACTTACTTACCCTTAAGAAGCAACGTTCAACAATGGAAGCAGAGATTTCAGCACCAAAACCTCCAGTAACTGGAGCTTCATGACTAACCTACACCAACAAAATAAACTGTTAGCAAATTAGATTCAACCTGTTTTAGAGGAAAACGCACCATTTAAAGATCCATTAAACTTACAAGTAGTCTTCCAGTCTTCTTCACTGAAGCCTCAACTGTTTCTTTATCCCAAGGTATTAGAGTTTTGAGGTCTATTAATTCACACGAGATCCCTTCCTGCATATGGACAACAAAATCTAGATTTACTGCTGCCTAAAGGGTAAGTCAGCAAACTCTTTTTTTTCCACATATTGCCTAATTGCTCAGACAGAATTTTTCATGAATCAGACTATAAGAGATCGTTGCTTCATTCCTGAACTCACTTACCTTCTCAGCATCAATACAGGCCTGCTCGATGACTGAAAGTTGTGCTCCCCAACCCACAAGCGTTATATCACTTCCTTCTCTTAACACCTGAGTATTTCACCATCAGCATTCTTTTGGATGTACGAATTTGAATTAATCAACAGCTAATAAAGTGAGAAGTTGCATACCTCTGCCTCTGATAAAGGCAACATATAGTCATCTTCGGCAACCTCTTCTACAGCCAAACGATAAAGCCACTATCCAAGACATAAAGATGAAAAAAAACTCAGTAGTTAATTGGTTATGCAAAAACTTTCGTTAGCCCAGGAAGAAAGTACCTTCGGTTCAAAAAAGATAACAGGATTTGGATCACGTATGGATGACAATAATAACCCCTTTGCTTCCCGTGGACTTCGAGGGATAACCACCTGTTGGAAAGCTACTAGTTAGAGTTGTTATTCATGGACAACAAGCATGGACTGCCTTGAAATAAATCTAGCAGCATTAAACAATCTAAGGAGAACAGAAAGTATCTTCACCCTTCGTTACATTTTACGAATGGGAGAAGATGAAAAGAAAACCATAGACACTACCTCTAAAACAACACAAAAGGATGTGGGAAGGCCACCATTATAATCTCACTTCGAGAAGTGCCTTAACTTAGAGGAGCCCATCAATGATGTTTAGCCTTTTATAAAAAGGAAGTGGGTTGCTACTACTAGAATGGGATGAGACAGAGTAAAAGAAGTGTAAATGAAATATCACCTTACAGAAGAAGTGCTTGTGCACATGTTCTAGTTCTACTTCAGCATCAGGTGCGAATCATAAATACATCATAAGAAATGCTTGTGCAACTTTCAAAAGAAATAAAAATTGATCATATATATCTCTTCAGGATCTCAAAGTCAAAGCACTTCAAGCAATGCACGGTAGGCCTGGGCCAGTTTGGGACAGTTCCACAAAGCAAAATAAGTTTCAAAATGGTCTTAAGCAGAAGACAGATGAAAACTATGGATGGAGAAAAAACCTTCTTTTAGAAAGAAGAAAGAAAATCATCTACCTAAGGGAAAGGACTTTTACTTTGATACCAGGAACATGACAAAAGAAAGCTTCAGGTGACTGTGAATGATAATGTCCACCATGGCCTACAGCTCCATAAGGTGTTCTTATGGTTAAACCTAGAATGTTAAATTAGAACAAGTCATACAAAAAGTGCAAAAAAGTGTAAGTAACAAGTAGAAAAGAAAGAGAATCTTATAATAATAATCATTTGAGCAAATAAAGCTAGACACCTCCACAGTTGAATTGATTTCCACTGCGATATCTGAACTTTGCAGCTTCATTGACAATCTATAAAGTGGAAATTCTGTCAAAAAAGAAGAAGGGACTTTGGGGAAAGATAAGCTAGAAACAGCAAATGCTTGCCTGATCAAATGCAGGGAATATGTAATCAGCAAACTGAATTTCTGCTATTGCTCGATTACCCTATCAAGCAAGATTAGAAAACAAAGTAAAGGAAACCGATACTGCATATGGAGCAAGAACTTAGTTCTCATTACAGAGAAAAAAGCCAATGAATCTATAGATAGATATGGCTGGAGCTCTTCAGAGGGAAAAGGTATCAGAAACTTAGTAGCTGAGCATACAAGTTTTAGAAAAATACAAAATTGCTCACCATTGCTGCCAGGCCAATGCCAAATCCCACAATTCCCTGTGAAATATGTCAAACGTACATTTAGGCACTTGAAAACAGAAGGAAAGAGTTCTGGTAAAACATTAAAAAAAAATTGTTAATGCTCCTCATGGCATGCAAGTTAACATCAAAATAGTGTACATATAGTGAAAATCCTAATTGTGAAACCTTCGTAGTAGCAAAAACACAAGAGCATTGGATTCTCTAACCTTTAAAAAAAGAAAAATTATCTACAGAATATTCCACCAAAATACCTGCTCGCATAGTGGGGTATTAAACACTCTACTTTTACCATATCGTTCTGCCAAACCTGTTGTGCAACGAAACACCCCACCAAAGCTCACATCTTCTCCAAATACATAAGAACTGTGAGGCAATATCAATGAGAAGTAGCAACACAAAGTTAACAAGTCGATATAAATCAATGGTATATAAGACAAGAGTAGTAAAGTGCGATCAAAGTTTGTGCTGGAATAGATTTCTTCATTAGTAAAGGAAGATTTTTATTCTAACAAGAACCAAAGCTAAAATCTTTATTAATATAAAACATGAGCCATGGTGTAAGGAGTGGTGTTGCAGGAAAGTACTAAAAAGCATACAGATGCACAGTCTCCTCAATGTGGCCACAAGAAATCGGAAGCAGAAGGGAAATGGAGAAGTGGGTATTGCGAGAAAGTTACCGAGGATCGGTATCCATGGCAATATGGAGAGCTTGATTGATGGCAGAGCAGAGGTTGAGTGACTTCTTCCCATCTTGTTCTAGATGGGTTGAGAGCTCTCTCTTATTCTGGCTGCAGAATGAAAGGAGCGATCTTTTTGCGTATCTTGTGAAACGGATTGCCATGTAAGTCCCAGACAGATTTGGAAGATTAACAGAGAAGGATGAGCTAGTAGATTTGTGATTCAAGATTTGAAGTACAGGCAGACAAAGAAGATTGGAACATGAGATGATTTAGCATCACATTCACAAGAAGAAATAATTCAGGTTAGAAGCACGACAATCACATGGCCAATTTAACTAATATGAAATTATGAATACAATATTGCTGATTTGATTTTTTTTAGGATAGGATCAAAAATACAATAATTGCATTTTATAACTGTCTTGTGCAACTACCACCACTAACATTGAGATGAAATTGGGCCGAATTGGGTTAGATTGGGCCCTCCTTTGATTCAAATAGGGTTAATAATTGGGCTCAGGAATGGTCCAGCTAGGCTTGAAGTTAATGGAAAAGATCCAAGTTAACCAGGCTGACAAAATGACATTTTTTCGTCAAAATCAACTTCATTTTAAAATTTTTTTAAAAAATAATAAATCAAGTCAGATTAAAGATAGTAAGGTCGGGTTAGCCCGATCCATTGTCATCTCTAAATTTAAATTTTATTCAAAATTATTCTGGGTCCAAGCAAGTTTGATATTCATGAATAGAGCTTTACTTCTATTAGGTACCAAATTTCAATTAAATTAAACTATATTTGAAAATATACAAAATTTAATATTTTAATTTATAATACCAAATTATGATTAATTTTATTAAAAATGTTAATTTTAAAAATAGTTGAATTTTAAATGAACTGAATTGCGAAACTCAAAAACTTAACTTAAGATGTGCTTGGTTCACTTGAAAGAATCATAATAAAAATTATAATGAATACAGTAAAAAACGGAAATAGATATGACTTCTAACTCTCACTATATTAGAAGATATGAAGTATTGCTCCAAAAGGGGATATAAAAACATTGTTCATATAACCGTAATATAGATCATCTTTTTTCATTTCTTACTTGCTTCTTTCTTTCCATACTAACTAATTAAGCACCCCCTTAAATCTTATATAGATTTAATATCTTGATCAACTCCTATTTAGACTAAATTGCCAACACTACTATCATATCAAAAGAAAAAATTATTTAGCTATTAATTTTATGAATTTCATTAGAGTTGACAATAAATCAAACAGGTTTAAGTCGCCTTTAATTCTACCAACTAAATTGGTTATATCAATTCAAGTTTAAGGATCGTTTTAATGATTTAATTCATATTTATTTAAGTTTTTAATCAAGTATAAACTAACTATTCATATTTGAGCCTAATTCAAAATTTAGTTATTTTAATTTTAATTTGTTAATCTTAACCTAAATTAATTTGATTATGTGTCCTAACTTTCCAACTTTCATAACCATCAAAACATATTCTAATATACTCAAACCATCAATTATTTTAGATAATATTAATTTTGATAGTTACAAAAGTCATTAAAATGAAGATATGAAGTTAGATTTTATACCATCTTATTCTTACTTATTTTAAATTATTTATATAAGAGTAATTTTCAATAATATTAATTTTAATGATTATACAAAATACTAAAATAAGGATTATATAGTTGGATCTTATGTTATTGTTATAATAGTTATCAAAAGAAAAAATAAAATCTATCATTTTAGTATATCTTATAATTATTATTGTTAATATTAAATTATTAAAAAATTTCTATTACATTAATAATTCATTAATTACTCAAGTAAATAATTATTTAATTAATCAATAATTATATAAAATTTTGCATTTTTCTATCGGTATAGGGTGACAGTGATGAACCAAAGTTACTCTCTTCTTATGGTTGAACCAACAGCTTCAAACACAAACTTAAGAAGAAGAAAATGACGATGATGATGATGATATAGAAAAAGAAGACAAATAAAATGGAAGCTTTTGGGTTTTTAATAATCAACCATCAAAGACATAAATCATACATGAATCATTAATCATACGTAAATCATTCGTGTCCATTCAGATTTTGAATATTATAATAACCACATAGATGAAGAGAATAAATCACTTATCTTGAGCAGAATTCGTATGATGTGGAGAGAAATCTTTCAGCAATCACGAACTAATTGCTTTTTTAACCTCTTTTTGTAACAGATGACTTGATAGATAGCCCAATGCACAAATACCGACATTTTGTATTTGTTTTTTGTTTGTACTTAATTAGGGTAGAGAGAGGACTACTTTATATATACTTCTTTGTTCGCATTAAATCTTGTACGTACATCACGTACTAAATTAAAGGTCAAGATTTAATACACCATTAAATTTAAAAAAACCTAAACTAAGTTTCATACGGGCCTACAGAAAATATAGGTCACAACATCAGGCCATGTATTTCTTACATTCTCCCACTTGGTCGGATGTTTCATCATTATATTTAATAGTATAACATAAAGCCAGCAAAATTAAAATTTATAAATCGTTAACATCATAAGCACCTCAACACATTAAATCATATAATGTGGGTTATGACGGTCATACACAGTATAGTCGTATACTCCCTTCCATATACCACTGCATTAAGAATTTATTATGTTTAGGTTCATAAATTGTATATAAGCAACATACAATCCACATAATTGTTATGAAAATACATACAAATTTCTTATTCAAACAATCATATATACATAAACATAATGAATAAGAAATATAAAATTCAGAAACATATTATTATTGAGCTCAAAAGTACGAAAACACCATCATCAAACATTTTTATCAATCACCGATACCACCAAGATCTAACTTAAGCACATGTTCTTTGAATGTCTTTAGTTGTAAACCCTTAGTTAGAGGATCTGCTACCATGAGATTCATCCTAATATGTTCTATATGCACTATTTGTTTATGAATCTCTTCTTTAATAACAAAATATTTTAATTCCATGTGTTTTGCGCCTCTGGAGTATTTGTCATTTTGAGAGAATAAAACTGTTGCAAAATTATTATCATAATAAATTTTTAGCGGCTTGCTTACTGTGTCGATAACTCCAAGCTCTAAAATAAAGTTCCACAACCATAATGCATGAATTGTAGCCCCATAACAAGCTACAAAGTCTGCTTCCATGGTGGATGAAGCAATGACAGACTATTTGACACTTTTCCAAGAGATTACTTCTTCAGTTAATAGGAACAAATAGTTAAATGTTGACTTTCTTCTATTAACACATCCGGAAAAATCTGAATCTGAATATCCAATTACTTGTAAATGATCATACCTCTTATAAGTGAGCACGTAATCCTTTGTTTCTTGAAGATATCTCAACACTTCCTTTGCAGCTTTCCAATGATCAATACCAGGATTACTTTGATATCTACCCAGCATCCCTACTACAAAACTGATGTTAGGTCTAATACAGGTTTGTAGGTACATCAAACTATCCACAACAGAAGCATATGGAATTGTTTCCATTTCCTTATGTTCCATATCATTCTTTGAACATTGTATAAGACTAAACTTATCTCCCTTTTAAATAAAGACTATACCTGTTGAGCACGTGCTCATGTTAAATTTCTCAAGAATTTTCTCAATATAGGCTTTCTAAGACAATCCTAGCAAACCTTCTGATCTCTTACAGGATATTGAAATTCCAATCACATAGGATGCCTCACTCGTATCTTTTATTTCAAAATTCTTAGAAAGAAATTATTTAGTCTTATACAACAAACCTAAGTCATTAGCAGTAAGCAAAATGTCATAAACATACAAAACTAGAAATATAAACTTAATCTCACTGATCTTCCGGTAAATACGCCAATCAATAGTGATATCCTCAAAACCGAAAGAAGTAATGGTATTAATGAACTTAATATACCATTGCATGGAAGCTTGTTTAAGTCCATATATTGACTTCTTCAATTTACACACCATACTTTCTTTACCTTTAATGGAAAAACATTCAGGTTGATCCTTGTAAACTTCTTCCTTAAGATTCCTATTCAAAAAAGTTGTTTTCACATCCATCTGATGTAGCTCTAAATCAGATTGAGCCACTAATGCTAAAATTATTCCCAATGACTCTTTTTTAAGACAAGTGAAAAAGTCCCCTTATAATCAATGTCATC
>JANIJF010046000.1:0-14477 GCA_024520955.1 Erythroxylum bequaertii | reverse complement strand
AACTGAAATTACATGATTTTTTGTTTTGTTTTTTCCCTATAAACTTTTCTGAAGAATATGATTGTTTTGAGTCATGCAGGAAGTATTGCTTTTTGTAATATTACCCGTTGATGCCACTGTATATAATGCAGTGACATCTCTGGAGTTTCAGTTTTTTCTTTACACTTTAAGGTGATCATTGTCATCAGATTATGGCAATCAGATGGATGTTCAGTGGCTTAAACTGGATTTTCTTCTTTGGTTGAGCCGCTATTCTCTTTTTTCTCCCTTCTTAAATGACAGGTTCATCTTCTGCAGTCTTTGATGAAATTGACTGTACTTTGTTTATTTGCAGAGAGTTTTATCTGTGGCAAAGCTGTTGGTGCCTGGGAATGCGAGTGAGAACCAGGATCAGCCAAGTCCAATCTCAGTTTTGGAACCCCTATCTGAAGAAGATGATAACATAAACATAAATCCAGAGCCCTGTGGCAACATGAGGTTGGATCATTTGGGTAAGTTTACTCGGGGGCAGAACTGTGGGAAATTTTTAGATTGTAGACCTCAATTGAGTATTATATTTGTCTAGTTTTGGGTCTTTTGAAGCAAAGTCCTTATTTATGTTGTTAATCGCACTCTGTGTAACAGGAGCTGAGATGTCTCTTAAGTCTAATTTGATTGGCAAATCACCTCCAATCGGTTCAATTGCAAGGACATTATCATGGGATGATTCTTTTGCTGAAATGGGCACCCAATATGCCTTAAAAACGTCCTCAACAGACTCACAAGCTCAGGAAGAAGAACAAGACTGGCTTTCCTTTGTTGAATCACTATTATCAGCAGCTGGCCTTGAAGGCAAGGTACAGATTGACACATTTTATGCCAGATGGCACTCACCTGAAAGCCCGTTAGACCCATCATTGAGAGACAAATATGCTAATCTAAATGACAAGGAGCTTCTGCACGAGGCAAAACGCCGACAAAGACGATCAAATAGAAAGCTTGTGTTTGACTGTGTCAATGCAGCTCTAGCGGAACTAACAGGTAATGGATCAGATAGGAGGACGAGTACTTGTTCATGTTGCAACTCTCACGATAGAATGAAAGTAGATTCATCAACCATGCTTGTGTGGTCGCAAATTAAGGAATGGTTTTGTAGTGAATTGAGGTGTAGCGTTGGGGGGAGTGATGGGGACAGCAACAGCCTGGTGGTGGAGAGAGTGGTAAGGAAGGAGGTAGTGGGGAAGGGATGGGCTGACAATATGAGAATGGAATTAGACACTTTAGGTAGAGAAATAGAAGGGAAGTTGCTTGAAGAGCTTGTGGAAGAGGCTGTCGTTGATTCACAGATA
The DNA here is from genome assembly GCA_024520955.1 of Erythroxylum bequaertii. Taxonomy (NCBI): domain Eukaryota; kingdom Viridiplantae; phylum Streptophyta; class Magnoliopsida; order Malpighiales; family Erythroxylaceae; genus Erythroxylum; species Erythroxylum bequaertii. Next base: position 13,149 of record JANIJF010046000.1, on the reverse strand, counting down.
CAGGCTAGGCCATGAATGAGGCTTTTTCTTTTATTATTTTTTCCTCCTATTTATAACATTGTTTTGACTTATATGTGTATTTGATTTCCAACTGGTCCAAATTTCTTATATATATATATTTATATATCATATTCCAACTTGTTTTTGGTTATAGTATGTTCTTATGATGGCTGTGCTTTTGTCTGCTTGACCTGACATGCTAAACTGTCATACATAGTCCCCACTGCTTAGCTGTCTGATGGCTGTATGCCATGCTGACCGGCTTTTTAACTTTGACAACCATTTCAGAAACTCGTTTATCAGATTCAGCACCCCACTTTGTGGTATTTATTTCATAACGTGTCTCTGGTTCTGATTCTGAATCTGAACCTGAACATTTTCATTCTTTAACGTGCATATGATCAGAGAAACCAACCAGTTGACTTGATATTTGTTTAAATGGCTCGTAAATTATTTGGATTTGCCTTGAATTCTTACCCCTAGACTACATTTATTATTAATTCCTTTAAAGTATGGGTAAAGAAAGCCTTTTGAGGCTACTTGATTCTCAAGTGAGGTTGCAGCCATTGAAATGTTGGCAGGTCCCAACTTAGCACATCCAGAGCCTTTCTAGTTTCTACCAAGTTGTATGAAAGCAAAGCCACCATAATTGTATCCCCTATAGATAATAACAAAAGAATTGCAAATCATGCTTCCTTACGCAACATTCCAAAGGAACGGGACTTCCCCAAGCTTATATAGTTTAGGGTGTATCGGATCAGATCATGCCAAGGGTATTTTCCCCAGCATATGCTTATCAATATGGTCACTGCCTAACAGCAGATTTTCTAGGATAGGCTATAAATTACATTTAATTTTAATGACTATTTAATTGACTTAATAAAATTCAAACTAAACTTTTCATATTAATCAGAAAAAGTACACCTCTGCCACTCGTTCCATATTTATCATGAACACTACTCATATCAGGATAGTTTACATCCGGGAGTTCAAACAATTGCAAACAAATTGACAAAAGAAAAGGGCGTTACCAAGTTAAAAGTCACACTCGATGGTAAAATAAATTGCACATGCCACACACCATCAACATCCTGCACACGATGAGAACAGAGCATAAAAGTATCAAAAGAAGCACAGAGCTTTCTGCCATTCCAAAAGAATACTGACCAATTAGTGCAATCTTATTTAGCAAGCAAAGCTTGTAAAGGACCTATATACACTCGCAATTGCATCCATAAATGCTCCAGATCATATCACTAAGAACCCAACACTAAACACTATGCACGTCTTCAACAATGCGGAGGTCTATTAAACACATGGTGCTGTCACTTCAACAAATGGGATAGAGAAACTTCATCTGTCTGTCGCTTGGAATTCATGCACGTGCACTCTGGACTAGCGAGTTAGTCTTATCATTGCTATTCAACCCATACTGCACCGGACATGAACGAATAACATAAGCCATAAAAGACCGGTACAAGTGCATTTCCACATATAATACACAAGCTACTGCAAAAATTAAGCAGGATTTCTATGATAAGTGCAAGACCTAGGCATATATCCAATTGCATTACTAAAACATTACTTGATAAAGCAGAAACCTTTAAAAGAAGCTACCCAAGCACTAGAACAACTTTCCCTCACCCTGGAAAAATGTCTATGATAATATGTTAATGCCTGGTTGTGGATCTCACAACAGTCTTTGTAACATGATAGAATCTATAAAGACTATATCTTTGGTGACCTATCTTTAAGTCCACTAGTATTGAGCATGACATAAAGGAGGCCATCGAAGGAGCTGGTGTAACAAGTTTCTTTTTTGAATGGCAACAGAAATTTTAATTAATTATGTTTCATTCATCACTAATATGCAATTCACAATTCAGAAGCAATTTTACAATTGAATTGGCCAACATTACGTGATATAGGGTTCTCAAGTGAAAGGTAAGTCCAGTTCTATATGCTACTGAATCAAAATCGTCGATTTTATGTTAAGGCCTTTGATAGAAATCACCTTCTCTCTTATACGTGAACTCCAGATGTCTGAGTGAGTCCCTGAGCCAGACGCTTGACCTGACTGATTCAGAAGGGGTTCCCGGATTCTTCCTCTGAGACTTTCATAATCATCCTCATAATCAAAATCACCTTTGCGAGTAGAAACCATAGCTCGCAAGACTAATGCCAGTAGCAATGCCAGGGCCTGCAAACATCATGATAAGAGGATGTGATTCACTTGGTAAGTGATGAACGACAATTTCCCCATCTAAATAATGCAAAAGACAAGATTATACACCAAGAAACTATAGATGGCTTACATCATAACTGCAAATTTATGGCTTTTTGTCAAGCATAAGCATAATATTAAATGTCAGTTGGCTTAAAGTAAGGATATCAGATGCAAGCCAGCCACCTCCTTCACAAAGAAATAGCAATTATTCTGAATTTTGGTATGTTCTTTCTTCTTCATGAATATAACTTTTCTAGAAAATTGGTTAACTAAATTTATTATGGCACATATTAAAAATAATATTTTGACAAGAAGCTGCAATCATGTCTTATGCACCCAGCTACAAGGAAGCAACAGTAACAAATATCTTTGAATATCGGTTATAACTTTAGTTATTTCCACCAGGACAAATATTAATCCTCGTTAACAAGTGGCTTTTTCTTTATTCATCAAACTTTACGTACAGACAAGTTTGTGGTTGTCACACATTGATTTCTAAGCTAGTCGAGAAGCATAACTTGCCATGTCTTACAGAAATAGTACCTGAATGAAAACCACTGTTATGCCAACCCATTTGCATACATCAACATTTTCTTCAATGAAAGATCGAAGGCCCTGAAGTTCTCCAGTTGGATCAAATGGAAGATCCTGTTCAGAGATGAACACAACAATTATGCACAGAACACGCAAATGACAAGTCCTACTTCACCCAAATACAGAGACAAAACACTATATTAATGACAGTAATTTACCTTTTCCCAGTGGCGGTCGATTACAATAAATGCCACCAAAGCTGCTTCTAGCAGCAGTAATAGAATTTTGAGTATTGAATACTGATATTTCTAAAGTCAAGGAAAAGGACATTGGATAGAACAAAGCCAAACCAAAATCAAGTGTCACCAACTGAATATGTAAGAAATATAAGGGAAAATCAAATGTTCCCCAAACTTCTCCATATTACATTTCCCTTAAATTTACCCAAAGAAATTATATATCAAGTTCCATCATTGCAAGTTGACTCAGCCTAGGAAGAGATCCCACAATGCTGCATCAGTGAAACAAATGCATTTCTGTTGTCAATCACTAAGATGCATCGAACAGGCATTTGTGTCAGCTCAAGAATAGCAATTAGCTGTGTTTCTTATGATTGTATTAACTTCCTGCTCTTGATAGTATCAACTTCCTGCTCTTGATAGTGTCCAAGATCTTGTACAGAATGACACAAACTTCACAATTTTCTGAAAAGTTCTCCTGGTACCAGTTCAATCTGAACATTGGTATACATATTTCTTCTGACTCTTTCTTTCTTTGTCTCTTTGTTTATCTCATAGGTATTTACAACAAGACGATGAGAGAAGGCCTCTGGTTTATAAAAACACCCAAAATTAGCAGCGTTATTCACGTAAATGGGATAAGAGAACTGAGTTAAATTGCATAATCCTTGCAGAGAAAGTAAATATCAATAGACAGAAAATTCCTCAGCTCCATAGGATACAAAGCACAGGCAACAGCCGTGAATAGCTTCAGCTGCTATGCAACCAATTAAAGTAACGCAGCACAATATAATGCCCACACCCATAAAAGAGTAGATGAACCTGCCACGAAAACCAATTCCCGAATTAATACTCCATGGGCCCCTCCAGTTCTGCACTATTAGGGGCAAGAACAATCCACCACATGCAGTACACATCAAAACAGTAAACAATTGAAAACGACAAAAGTTAAAACCAATTTGTATAGGAAAATACAAACGTTCTTTTCGGGTTAAGTGTCAAATAATGTTTAACCTTCAAGTCTACAAATAAATCACCCAACCACCAAAATATGAGACAAATTTACCCATGGATGAGAAACAGTTTTTAAATAAAACAGTAGGTGACAGTGGTTATATACGGTCATAGCAACAGCATATGGGAAAAAGATTGACGAGGCTAAATATTACAAGTCTTATGGGAGAACTAACCCCAAAAGCTAACTTGAAGGGTGGGAGAGTTCATAAGCATATAAACCCCACGTCAGTCTCTTTTATTACCGATGTGGGACAATTAGACGTTACCATCCCACTACGCTTCGCAGCGTAGGCACCGGCACCCTAACTGTGCGCTAGACCTTTTCTAGCCTCGGGCTAACACTGCTATATCGGCATCACCACGCACGTACCCACAGGGTGGCTGTGCGTTAGACTTTTTCTAGCCTCGGGCAAGCACTACAATGCTGACATCACCACCTGTGGTGTGGCACGAGGACTTGAAATAGTGGTGTTAGCTCTGATACTAATTGTTTAAGGTCTTATGGGAGAACTAACTCCAAAAGCTAGCTTGAAGGGTAGGAGAGCCCATAAGCCTATAACCCCACACCAGTCTCTTTTATCACCGACGTGGACAATTAAACCGTAACACTAAACCGTCAAGCAGAAGAATTATGGAAACATCATATCAATGTATTTGGCATTGAAAAATAATGTCAAAAGCTTTGAAAGAGCATTAAATATCGACACTTTCAAAGGCAATAACGAATCACACTATCATTAATGCAACAAGCACCCTCCACCCAATTAAAGCAATCAAGGAAATATTGAAATATAAAGAGAGTCTTAATTCCAAGATCATGAAAACGGAATCCAAATTAGAAATAATAAAATTAAGATAAACTAAAACCACACAACTCCCTAAATGGAATTCCTAAAAATAATTAGTAGATAATAACAACAATCAAACCCTAAACAACCACCAAAATCATACAAATCTCCCAACTGAAAAACCCTAGAGAAGCCCAATTACCACGGTGCAGGAAGCTTAAAGGAGTCGAAATCGAGGGCGAGCCCGTAATCCAACCCATGGACCATATCATTGAAGAAATTAATCCCCTGAATTGACTGAAAATATGAAACCGACGAAGATTCCGGCGATGGAGCCGGAAAAGGTGGCGGAGTAACAGGAATATGGCGGTTCCATTGATCAAGCATCCAAACAGAGTACATAATAATGGAAAGGGAAAAGAAGGCTTGGAGGAAGTTGAGGAGCTTAAGGACGAAAGCCAACGAGACATGGCAGCAATTGCGTTGCATTTGAGTTGAAAAGGTGAGGCAACCCAAAGCCTGACGAGCGTAAAGAAGAATGAAGAATGGCAGAGACGGATGATGGGGGCGTTTGCTTTTGGTTTATTTGGTGCTTTTTTTGGCTTCTGGCGTAGTTGAAGAGCTTCTGTTCTGCGTAGAATTGAATTGATTTTTTTTTTTAATATATCAAATGAAGAAGAAGGGTTTCCTCCATTTGCCTTATTGGACACAATTGTATAAAAAAGAAAGAAATTCTAATTTTAGTGTTAAAGTAAGCAAAAGTGTCTTGTTGAATGGTTTGAGTTATTTGGCAAAGAGAGACAGAGAAGCGTAGGAATATAGAAAAAGGATACCAACTCATCATGACGAGAACAACAATAATCTACAACTACTGTGGACAGCTTAATGTCAAATATCTTACTCTTTCCCAACAAATCCAAGTTGTAGTGTGCAATTTTAATTTTTAAGAAATAGGATGATCTTTTTTTCGCACCAAATGCTTCCAACCGCGTTCCGATATTCATTCTATACCAGCTGGAAGGTATCAAACCGACAAAAAATGATACAAAACTAAGAGTTTTAATATTAATTGTTGGTAATGACCAGTATTAGAAATTTTGACTAGTACCAGCCTGTATTTAAAATGTCGATCAAATACTTGTTAGATATCGTAAATTTTAAAAATTTTAGAGATCTATTTGCACACAAAAATTAAAACAACCCCTTATGCTTATTGATATCATTTTGTACCAGTCGAAAAATAGAACGGTACCGCCCCTTTGGTACCAGATATAAATATCAGTTAATACCAGAAGTTTTGTCAGGTGCTGACCAGTACCAATTGATATTTGAAATACCGATAAAATATCGGGTGGTACTGTGAAATTTGAAAAATGTAAGGACTAAATAGCAAAAAAATTTAGTCCTCCACAGCGACGCCACCACACCTCCCCCGCCTATTGATTTGTCCGCCTCCTTCTCTTACCGACTCTATCTCCTCCACTACAGTCTACCTCTCCTCCTTCTCCTCCTAGGCTCTGCTTGTTGCTGCCTCGCTCCGCTTGTCTCACTCCTACTGCTCTGTTCCACCTCCACCATCACTGTTTGCTCTTGCCTCCTGCTTGTCTTCCACAGAAACCAGATCTAGTTTTCACCCGACCTGAGTCCGACCCACCAAAAATCAGACCCAACCATTGAATTTGTGATATTTTGGTGTGTTGTAGAATTTTTTACTCCTGAAATTGAATTACATTTGTAAATTTCTGATTGTGAGGATGTGAATGGTTAGAAGTTGGTGAAGTTTGTGAATGGTTGGAGGACATTGTTGTGAATGGTTGGATTTGGATTTGAATGAAATGAATGAAGTGTGTTATTTATCTATTGATTGATTATGTCTTGTTTATCTATTTGATTTGGAATTGAAAATTCATAATAAGTCACGGGCCTCGTATCAGTATTTGGAATTTGAATGGATTGGATTATTACAATTTACAGTTACAAACTAAATTATAAATAAATTAGATAACAAATTAAATCAAATTAAGCCTATCTATATAATTTCAATTTGATTTGAATTATTTAGGTAGTGTACATATTAAGAATTTTTATTGAATTTCTTTTGTTCAAATATATTTCAAATTTAAATTTGAGTTTTAACTTCAATTTAGATTAGTTTGAATCTTTTTTTAATTCATAATTTAAGAATTTATATTTTATAATAATTGAAGACAGACATATGATAAAATTTATTTTGAATACAATTTGAATTAATAATTAAATTTAATTTACTAATTTTAGAAATAATTAATTTAGTTTATACTTAATCTGGATAGATATGTTTCCAATCTAGTATTTTGAATATGACACGCAAGATCTTTAGGTTCACTCACAATTTTTTTATATATAATATGTCATACAACAAACTAAATCATAAGGGTAATTTGAGGTAATGTGGTTATATTAATGATAAATTAATACAAAAATGATTTATATTACATATGATGGACATGCGTATTGTGTAATTGTATATGTTGAATACTTGAATTATTGTTTTTTGACTTATTGAATAATTGTGATGGATAAAGTTAGATTGTGTCGGAAGAAAATGAATTGTATATGATGTAATCAGACAAAATGAGTTATATAATATATAATGGACATGCATAATGTGTAATTGTATATGTTGAATACTTGAATTGTTGGTTTTTTGACATATTGAATAATTGTGTTGGATAAAACTAGATTGTGTTGGATGAAATTGAATTGTGTATGATGTAATCATACAAAATGAATTATATTACATTTGACGAACATACGTATTGTGTAAATGTGTATGTTGAATACTTGAATTGTTGGTTTTTGACTTATTGAAGAATTGTGTTGGATAAAATTGGATTGTATTGATGAAATTAAATTGTGTATAATGTAATCATACAAAATGAGTTATATTACATATGATGGACATGCATATTGTGTAATTGTGTATGGTGAACACTTGAATTGTTGGTTTTTGACTTATTAAAGAATTGTGTTGGATGAAATTGAATTGTGCATGATTTTGATATATGTATTCATTTATTTTTATAGATAAATGGAAAGAAGTTCAAATGTACTCCTGTTCAAGTCACTGTAGGAACATACAATGATCCAACTTAGGCTTATGCTGCATTATTCCCGAGTATGAAGAACCATACAATTTGTTTGTTTGGTAACAAACATTTGAAAGGTGGAGGAATCATTACATTAAAGAAGCATTTAGCTAGGGTTAAAAGAGATGTGGAACCCTGTAAAAAAGTAAATCATGATGTGAAGTAGCAAATAAAAACTTTGCTTAAAGAATATCAACATGAGAAAGATAGAAGAGAGAGATTGAATTATCAAATTGGTAGTGGATGTTTCTTTGCTAGTTTTCATGATGATTGTGGAAATGTTGAAAGTGATAATTGTAGTGGTAATGGTAGTGTTCTATCCCAAATCTAGCAAAAAGAGAATGTTACACCTAAACCTGATAATAGGAAAAGAAGCATGAAAGTGACTAATTTTTTTGCACCACGAACAACTCCTAAAGGGAAACCTTCAATTCGTAGTGTCATGCAATCAAGAGATCCAGCTCATAATATTGATATAGCAGAAGCTAAATGGTGGTATGATATAGGTGCATCATTCAATGCTTCCCAATCTTACTGTTATCAACCTATGGCGGATGCTATAACATCTTACGGTCTAGGGTACAAAGCTCCCTTGATTGATGACTTAAGAGGTAAACTTTTGAATTACTCAAATTCTGAAATTAAAAGTTACTTGGGAGAAAGAATAGTAGATTGGGCTGCTTATAGGTGTTCAATCATGTGTGATGGTTGGACAAATAGGAGTCATGAGCCTATTATTAATTTTTTTGGTTTATTCTGCAAATGGCTCAATGTTTTTGAAGTCTATTGATGCATCTGGCCTTATTAGGAATATTGATACTTTACTTCAGATATTCGATAAAGTTGTGAATGAAGTAGAGCTAGAAAACATTATTCAGTTCATTACTGATAATGATTCCGCTTATAAAGCGACAAAAAGAAGGTTGTAAAATAAGTTTAATTCTTTTTTTAAACTCCTTGTGTTGCACATTGCCTTGACCTAATGTTGGAGAATAAAGGAGATCCTAGGTATTTTCCTATTATTGATGAGACTATGTAGAAAGCTAAAAAGGTGACCAAGTTCATCTATAATTGTGCATGGATGTTGAATTTAATGAGGAAGGAATTTACCAATGGTAGGAATTTGTGTCATCCTGTTGTGACAAGATTTGTAACGAATTTCTTGTCACTTCAGTCTTTTTTCATGATGAAGAAAGAGTTAAGAAAAATGTTTACAAGTGATAAGTAAGTTACATCTCATCATGCTAGGTATAATGTTGATTGGAGGTTTCCAGAATTAAACTAGAAGATAGAAAAGTTTGGTCTTAATGCGAATTTGTTATCTGAGTTTGTGAGCCTTTGGTGAAGGCGCTTCTCTTGGTTGAAGAAAAGGCAACAATGAGTTATCTTTTTGATGTCATAAAGAGGGTGAAGGAAGCAATAAAGGCCAATTTGAAACATAAGCCTTCTTTGTACACATCATATATTGCAGTCATCAATGAGAGATGAGAAAGACAGCTTTCTTCTCCGTTGTTTTTAGATGGAACATTTTTAATCCTAATGTCTATTTTAGACTGGATTTTACAAAGAAAGTTGAAGTTAATAGAGGAATGTTATTCACTATTACAACGGTTGTTGCTCATGAGATGATGAAAGATATCATAAGCTCATAAATGGAGCTTTATAAGCAATCTTCTAGGGGTTTTGGATTGCCAATTGCTATTCGACAAAGAGCAAAACTTTATACAAATATTAGTTATTTCCCTTTTCTTATTTTTTGAAAATTAATGATCACTTTATTTTGTTTATAGTGTTACTTTTGTTGTTTTATAACTTATAGTTTCTTGGTGGGATCAATTTGGAAGTGGTGTTCTAGAATTGCAGAGGTTTGCAATTTGAATTTTAAGTCAATGTGTGAGTGTAATAGGCTGTGAACGGAATTGGAGCAAATTTGAATTTATCCATTCTAAGAAAAGAAATGAATTAGAGCACAAGAGATTGAATAACTTGGTTTTCGTTCGTTACAATCTAAAGCTTCAGGAAAGGTATGTTATTATCATTATTAATTTAAATATAATTTCTTATAATTTTTTCATAATTAAAATTTATTGTTTACTAGGACTAAAAAAAGAAAAAAAGTAGCTCAGTAGATCCAAATTGCATAGATAATATCAATCTTTTGGCAAATTGGGTTTCTACGAATCCAGGTTTGGTAGGTGTGAATGACATGAAAGATAATCTTGGATAGAAAAGCATTGATATGTCATTTGGTTCATTGAATTTGAATGATGATGATAATGATAAGCTCCTTTCAATGATGAGGATTTTATATCAAATGATAATTGGAGTTATTGCAGTTATAGTGGGTATCCTCCCGTAGACGGTTGAATGAAGTTTCAAGTTTTTGTTTTTCCTCTTCTTGTAATTTTACTTATATTTGATGTATATGTTAAATTTATATATATGTAATGTAATTGTAAATTTTTTTTGTTTTAGGTTTCATTTCTACTTGGTTGTTTTCTCATAACAAATTCTTGTTGTAAATTGTAATAATTTTAAGAGTTAAGGATATTTATTGTTCTTTTTATTGGATGTTTAGATGTAATTATTATTTATTATATTATCAAATTGTAATATTTTTAATACTTTGTATTGTTATTAATTTTATATTTGTATAATGATGTCTGTCCTTTTTTCATATTAATTGTGGCTATTATTTATTATTATGATTTTTACAGTACAACTGTATAATATAACAATGGACTATTTTGCAATTTTAAAAAATCAGGGATTATTTCATAAATTTGAAAAATTACCTAAAATAGTACCTGTTATTGATTGATACCGGTACAGTATCGTACTAGAACCCAATTCGATATCAAGGTCGGTACGGTATTTACAGCATTGCCCCTTTGGGCTGACATCTTCTGTCTCTTTCTCCCATTTAACTCTCCCTCTCTCCCCCCTCTCTTACCCAACACAGCCCTTGTCTCCTCCCCTACGTAAGTAGTCGCCAACCACTATTCGCCATTGAACCACGTATCAGGGATTTGGGAAAAGATAAATCAAAGAGCTTTTAGGGAGAATCCAGAGACCATGAACTCCTTATAACTAAGATCTTCAAAGTTCAAACAAATTATAATACATATATACTTGTATCAGAGGAACACTGCGACAAAAGTGAAACATGTGTGGGATGTCGCCTGAAGCAGTGACAGGGTTAGTGATGAATGACGATTCCTGTCTCACGGAATATTGAATAAACAAAGATGTTGCAACTTGTAAGGCATCTACCAAGGCTGTAAGGCCCCAAAATATACCCTAGATGAAATGTTACATATTTATGAAAGTACACGTATAATATGAGTTAAAATTGTGCTATGATTTGAAAGTGAAAGACATGTGACTTGAATTTTGGGTTTTATGGACCATAGTTAGTGAATTGGAATTAATTGTAGCCATTAGAGAATTGAGGTATTAAAATGTACATTTGGACCAGAAAAATTGTCAAGTGACAAGTTAAGTTAGTACATAAAAATTAGTATGATTAAGCTTATAAATCATTGACATTTGGCATCATTCAATGTGTGACATTTGGCAGCATAATATGAGGACAAGTGGCATCATTCATTGTGTGACAAATGGCCTGACATGTTGGAGACATTTGGAAGCTTACATGGAGGGCAAATGGGCATCATGCATAGGAGACATGTCTTAATGTTTAATGAAGACACCTAGCAGCTTAGGTGTCAAGCCTTTCCAAAGAAACTTCGGCAGTCTTCATTTGACTCTCTTCTCTCCACCGAAATGATCTCTCTTCCTTGCTCTGAATTTTACCTTTCTTTTGTTGTACTATCACATTAAACTCCTTGCCATATGTTGCATGTAGAAGCTAGCTTATGCGATTTTCTAGGTTGGTGTACTTTGGGTGTTAAATCACACTACATCTATCATGATTTTGGAAGTGTATAAGTTGCTTGGAAGCGGCTGTAAAAGTTGGTTATTTGGAGTTGAATTTGAAGTTTAAAGAGGTAAGGGAATTATAAACTTGGTATTATGTTATAACATATGTCGTTTGATGTTTGAAATGGATAAATTGTGTACTGAATTTGGAAAAAATTGAGCTTAGATACATGCCGGAAACTGGTTAGGAAGTGTAGTTCCACTGGACAGATATTGGTATTTTAGACATATCTTGCCCTATAGGTATCCAAATTGGATGAAGTTAAATTAAGATTAAACTAGAAAGATATATCTACAACTTTCATAAAGAAGTCAAATTTGATTTCTGTCATTAAGTATGTCAAAATTTGGCTTGAAGAAGAGTTTCTAGATTCTGTCACTGTTTGTGAACAGTATGTAGTATTTTGAGGAAAAATTTCAAAATGCTGAACCAAATTGCACAAAATTGGTGTCATTAAAAACTTAAGACATAAAGGAACAATTGTTTAAAAGAAAGTTTGGCCTAAATCCTTCGTTGTCATTGTAAACATGATCATGTAAAAGTGACTCGAAAGTCTGTTTTGGGAAGAGCTAAAAGAATTTGGAATAAAAGGGAGTGCATGATCGTGCACAAGCACGATCGTGACTCTAATGGGTCATGATGGGGTTTCATGATAGTGCACAAGCACGATCGTTCACAGTGAGGGTATACTGATGTTTGAAAACTTTGAACACCCTTCACTCTTTTGGCTATAACGTCTTCTCCTGACCTCCAAATGAGTTGATTTTTTATTCAGATTAAACTAGAGACATATGGCTACAATTTTTCTGAAGAAATTGAATTGTAATTTTGTCACTAAGAATTCAAAAATTAGTCTTGAAGTTGAGTTAAGAGTTCTGTTGTAGTTTAAGAACAATCTAAAGAGAATTTGTCATTAAGAATACATTGTTGTTTACCAAATATTCTGGTCTAGAATTTTGGAAATTTTTTTATGAATGAATGAGAATTTGAATATTGTATGATATGTTAGTTTGTTTGGAATCTATGTTTATGTCAATTTGAACAAAGTTGAATATTTTGCAATATGCTCCTCACTTGAGGATTCCGAATTGAGCTTATTTTGTTTTAAAACTGTTAAGCCCTAGTTGTGGGTAAATAGGCATACCTAGAAGGGTTTGCAACAGCTCCTGTGACATTTCGGTGTCTCATGTCATTGAAATTTCGGTGTCTTCTATTATTGAGACATAAGTCTCACCTGTTCTGTGATACCGATCATGGTATCTCTTGTATGAGT